>JAJOZX010006260.1:75000-272001 GCA_023014485.1 Bathynomus jamesi | reverse complement strand
TGATCGACGATACGATCCCTAACAACGGATTCCATAAATTTACTGACAACTGACGTTAAGCCTATAATTGCTAGCTACTGTGTGGTCGCCTTTTTTAAAAATGGGTGTAACGTTAGCTAATTTGAAGTCTTCAGGAATAATCCCGCTTCCAATGACTTATTACAAATTTTTTGTTAAGGGCCTACGATAACGTCTTTCAAGTCTTTCAAATGTCTAGGATAAAGCGCGTCAGGGCCTGGAGCCTTGCTAACTTTTAGCTTATCCTCGTAAACAGTTATTTCATTCAAAATAGTCTCGCTACTAAATGGAACGATATCGTCTACGTCGGGGACATTATTTACGTCTTCTACGTTAAAAACTGTTGCAAAGAGTTGTTAAAAATACCCGCCATCGCCTGGGCGTCGGAAGTCAAAGCGCCGTTAGCGTCCATTACAGGGCCTATGTTATCTTTTATCGCTTACTATTATTGACGTAGTCAAAAAACTTTTTCGGATTATGTTTACTATCTCAGCTACAACTATCTCAAAATTATGCTTACCATTCCTAACAGATCTTTTAACCTGACGTCTAAGCTCGATATATCTATTAAAGTTATTTACCGTGCCATTGCGCTTATTAAGTCTATACGCTCTGTTACGCTCATTTATGAACTCGCCTATTTCCCTAGTCCAACACTTGGGCCTACCATGATTAGCGCGCTTGGGCCTACGCGAATAAACTTCCTTTCGATATTCAAAAATTTTCTTTAAACGCCTCCCAATGAAAATTTGCGTCATTACCCATAAATAAATTACCTCAGTCCTCTACTCTCATCCTATCCGCAAAACTATTAAAATTAACCCAATGAAAATCAGGGACTTCTATTACGTTACTATCCTTACTGTTTTCTACCAATAGTTTAAACCTAATAATTTGGTGATCACTGCATCCCAAACTCTCATCTACTTCCAAACCTTCGACTATATTTTCGTCGTTCGTCATCAACACGTCTAAAATATTGTCACCGCACGTTGGTTCAGTAACCATCTGTCGTAAAAAATTATCTTCCATGAACTCAATCAGTCTCAAACCCTCATCATTACCAGTTAAAGTCTCCGACAACTATACTATCCCGATTATTAAAAAAGTTACCAAGAAGTGAGTAAAATCTAGTATCGGTATCGAGCGGTTGAACAGGTCTATAAACAACAACGAAATTAAAGCTAATACTACGCGCCCTATGGAAAAACTATACACGCTTACAACATGGTATCGTATGTGGCACCTTTATTTCATAATTAATTAGTAATTAATTGAATTAAATACATACAAAATTGCCTCGGGATTGGCAAAATCGCCTATTAGGAGTGAAAATAATTGCCATACATACACAGAACCCATATGGAGTCATCGGGCCTGCATAACAAGAAACCAAATTTATTATTTCGTGTTCAAAATTTTCCACTGCTTACTCATGAAAATTATATCGAGAGAGTCAACGAACTTTGAAAAATCAGCAAATAATAAAGACAAAGATTATATATAGCGGCTCGCTTGGAGCTTCCTTATGTTACAGCGATGCTTTAAGCAAGGAAGATGTACTTTATCTTCCTATAAGTTCTGAGTGAAATCCTCATAATATAAAGCCTAATAACTATAAAAAGTATAGGCCTATTCCTTCAGTATTTAAGTGTAGTGACTACTTATTTAGTCACATCAAATCAACTCATTGCGTAACTCCATCGTACCACGGCCCTACATCGAAACAGAAGCGCAAATACCGAAGGCAAATAAACATAAAGAGGTCCTTTGAAGACCTACATATACATAACTCTCTAACGAAAAAACGTAGGGCTTTGTCGTTAACTCTCCACTGTAATCTGCTGGAAATTCCCAACGGATGAGGGTATCAGGCAATCAACCCATAGCCCTATATAGTTCTTTCACTCGCCCTAACTTCAACGCATATCGCATTAATTGCTGCCGTAAAATCTCTCTTAACCTCGATAGCCCTAAGGGAATTATGAATGTACAACAAAACGTCGCCACTAAGTAATAGGGGGGGGGGGTCGAAACATATCAAAAATCGATTCCACAGTATGCACGTAGTTGGAAATGATCATCTCAATCTTGTAAAAAAATTTAGTATATGCGACCCCCTTTATCCCTTCCATAGCATCCCGCCCATTTTACTCTCTCCACAGATATAAACCCCAAATGTGACAATCATGCATTATATTAAGTCTTATTAAGTAGATTAGATTAATTTGGATAGATTATTTAGATAGATTGAATAGATTACATAGATTAATGTAGATAGATTAGATGAATTATATAAATTATTGTCACGTTTTATTGTTTAGTTTCAGTTTGTTATTTTCAGATTGTTTATGATTGAATGAGTTATGATTTAATTCCGAATGAGTTATATGAAATTCAGATTGAATGATTCAATTGCTAGAATTTAACAATTAGTTTCTTGTTATTAATGCTACTAGGCCTAAAGAAGTGAAATCATGGCGACAAGAAGCAAAACGCACAATTCAACATTTGGTCACCCTGCAGAATTTCCACCTTCAATGACTCCTTCAAAGGCTGACGTATTTAGGCATTATTTATTGGTAAGAAAATGAGAAGAACTGATTTCGAAAGGTTCTAGAACAGCAAAAGAATGTTACAGAATTGTCACTAAAGATGTAGAAGCCATTTGGGAGAAGTTTTTCTTTCCACATATAGGATTTGAAGGAACAGCTATAAAAGTTGAACGATTGATAGAATCTGCAGCAAAGCTAAATAAAGTACCATTAAACAAGAAAACAGTTTTCAGCAGAAGGTGGAGACATTCGATGAAAAATCAGTCGAACGAATTGCAGATGTGATATTAGAGTTCCAATGATTGAGTGGGAGTCTTTTGTGGGGCAGAAACAAAGAGAAAACCAACTAGGACCAATCGACAGAGTAACGACTTCCGCAAGAAAAAGGACTCACGATAGAGTTAAAGGATTAGAAAGAAGAGCCAAGATAAGCCTAATATGAATGTCGCTTCAACCAGCAAACTGGACCCTTTACATATTATGGAAGATGAGAGCATGGAAATTGATGACGACAGCGACGATATTGACTTTGTTCCGGATTTTGAGCTGAGAGAAAACAATCAGAACAGAATTATTTATGATAACTTAACAATAACAGCAGATAGATACCGTGTAAGTTACAGAGCTACTGCAGCTATAGTAAATGCAGCTTTGAAGGATATAAGAATATTAGACGAAACCAATACAGTGCCCGCGAAAAGTATCCGATCACTCAAGAAAATACAATATTTTCCCTTGATATTCAGAGACACGTAATTCACTTTCTATTTGTTCTAGCGACATCTGGTAACTTTGAGGTTGCTCGCTGATATGAGAGCTATCCAACGCATTCTCAAATTAGTGTTCTGGTAGCCTTCGTTGCGGGTGGCTGTGTCTCAAATTTGTCAGATTTCACTGTTTGTGTAAATTTCTTGATTTTTTTTTTTTTTACAGAAAGTGGTGTAAATAAAATTTATATATAATGTGTGCTAAAACAACTTAAGAGTGATTGTCGAGGTGCTATTGTTGCTTTGCATGCATGTGGGAAATCACAGAGACAGATAGCTAAGGAATTAAACATATCCCAAAGTACCGTTAATTTATGGGTTTCACGGGCTGAGAACAATGGTGGCCTAACCACGCCAGTCCCTAAAAAACGATCTGGCAGACCGAGAAAAACAAATTCGCGAACAGACAAACTTATGAAACGTTTAGTATTGAAAAACCCAACATAACTGCGAAAGAAATAAAATTTAATATGAATAATTTGTTATCTGGTGTTTCTGAACGAACTATCCAGGAGCGGCTCCAAAAAGAACTCGGATTACCATCTCGCCATGCTGCTAAGAAACCGTTCATTAATGAAAAAATGCGTAAAAACGTGTCGCATTTGTAAAAAATACATTCATTGGACTGTTGATGACTGGAAGAAGGTTTTATTTAGCGATGAGTCGACATTTTTGACATTCAGAAGTTGTCCAAAAAAGGTTCACCGGCCTATTGGCTAAAATAGGATGGACCCTAAATACACCCTAAAGACAATGAAACACCCTCCAAGTGTGATGGTTTGGGGTTGTTTCGGTTACTATGGGCGTGGAAACTTATATTTTCTTCCGAAGAACACAACTATGAATGGTGCACGGTATTTAGCAATGCTACAGGATAAACTTCCAATGGCAATGGCAATCCAAAGGACAAAAACATACATGCATGATGGTGCACCATGTCACAGGGCCAAAATAGTGACAAAATGGATTACTGACAATAAATTTGATATTTTGGATTGGCCTAGTAATAGTCCAGATCTCAATCCGATAGAAAATCTGTGGCTAATAATAAAAAATAAGGTTGAATGCCACGACACTGGCTCAGTCGAAAAATTACAAGAGGCCATCAAAAAGGTATGGTGCAAGGAAATATCAGTGGAAGTTTGTCAAAACTTGATTAAATCCATGCCAAAACGTCTAGAACAAGTCATCCAAACCAAAGGACAGATGACAAAATACTAATATAAGGTTAGTATACATTTAAACATTGTTTTTTATGTAAAAAATACAAATTTTAAGGGTGATCGGATACTTTTCGCGGGCACTGTATGTTGGATAAGAAAAAAATGGAAAGAGAAAGAATATGTGTGGGTAAAAAGAACATAATCAAAGTGAAATCAGAGAACACACAGATTGAAGGCATCGGATTTGATGGCAGAAAAGATCAAACTAAGACAAAGGAGGGAATGGAGTACGAAGAACATTATGTAATAGTCAAAGAACCTGGTGATGTTTACATGGATCATATAGCTCCAGATAACGGAACTGCATGTTGTATTGCAGATGAAATAATAACTTTTATAGTTGATTCTAATAGCAAAGAATCACTCAAAGCTTTGCTATGCGATGGCACCCCAGTGAACACTGGCAGGATTGGCGAAGTGCTAAAATTGATTGAATTATATCTGGACAGGCCGGTACAATGGCTGATTTGCCTTTTGCATGCAAACGAACTGCCCTTCAGGCATGTATTTGAAGCAATTGATGGAAAAACTTCGGGACCAAACACCTTCAAAGGTTCTCTTGGAAATAAACTCCGAGAGGATTTGACCAAACTGGATATAGTTGATTGTACCCCTGTAGAGGGCAACATTAAAGAAGTTTCGGCCGATATTGTTAAAAGTTTCAGCAGTGACCAAAATATATGTATGAAATGTGCATTAGCATACAATCTGGACACATCTCACAAGCGTTAGCCACCAGATCCCCAGGTGCCCTCCATCATGCAAGATGGCTAACACGAGCAAACAGGGTCCTGCGCTTATATGTCTCTACACGGAATCCAGACAAAAACATCCAAGACCTAGTAAAAATTATAATGCTGGTTTACTCTCCAGGCTGGTTTCGGATAAAGTCTCATCCAAAGGCAAATGAGGGAACATCTAATTTTTGGTATATTATGCACTTGCTTAAAGGCTTAGATAAAAGCATCGGATGATTATGGAGCGTGTCCTCAGAAATAACGCCTATTTTGCCCACCAGAGAATATATTACTCTCAACGATAACAGACACAAGAAGAGAGGTCAGAGAGCTGGCTCTTCAGCATATCATTCGAGCAAGAACTAGGAGCACCAATGCGAGAAATTTGAGCTGCCAAAAACACTGAACTTTGAAGCAGACTATTATCCTAACATGATCGACTGGGACAACGAAACCACCCCCTCCACCTATTTTACAGAATTTGACAAATGGTGATCTTAAAGCTCGAAATGAACCACTTCAGCTTATTCCTTTTCCCTGTCACAGCCAGGTTGTAGAACATGCTGTAAATGTGGTAACAGAAGCATCACAAGATAGAATTGGTTACGAAAACAGACATAAATTTATTTGAATGTACTGGAGTCGAGAAAAAAGCTACCTGTGTTCCAATGGAAAGGCCAGTGGTGTCAGTAATTTACGATTTTAAATTTCTTAAGGTGAATATTTTGGTTTTAATATGTTTCAATTAAATTTCTTAAGGTGAATATTTTGATTTTAGTATGCTTCAATTGATTCTTTAAGTAATATACGGAGAGAGATTTCTTATTATATTTATATTATATTTATATATATATATATATATATATATATATTATATATATATACTGTGTATATATATAAAACTTTAACTTTACTTATATCATTATTTACTTTAATCTTTGTCATTTATCAGGTTTTTTTATTCAAAGAATTGGTTTCAATTTCATTTCAATTTAAAAAAAGAGGGGGCATATGCAACGAGTAGGGGTGGGTGGGCGCATAGCGGTGTAATTACAGTATGTTGTTTAGGGGCCCAAAGGAAACTCCGAGCAGTGTGTAGAATAAAAATACAAAATTTCGACCCCCCCTACTAAGTAACCTATCATTCGATATTATATTTCGACTTTCGCATCATCAGTTATTATTACCCCTAGATTGGTCGCTTTCGTGCTTCTCTGAATTTCCTGTCTATCTGGAGCATAATATGCAGTCTGTTTAAGGTCCTCATTTCTACCATATCTCAAGAGCTGAAGTTTATCGGTGTTAAATGTGATACTGTTGTCTTCTGACCATGTGTATATTTTGTTCGTGTGCCTCTGCAAGGCTTCCACTTCATTTGCATCGTTGATTTTTCTGCTGAGCTTTGTATCGTCCGCAAAAAATGTTACTATATATATATATAGGGTGTCCCATAAGTCCGGCATCATAGGAAAAATAATAAAAAAGGCAAAACAAATGCTTTTATTTACAGAACGTGCTCAATATGTCCACCATTGTTTTCAATACACAAATTCAGACGTGATACCGTCAGCAAGCACACGGTGAATGATGTCAGGAGTAATGGTGTTACATGCCCCAATAATGCGCTGCCACAAATGTTTAACACTCCTAATTTTCTCTGCGTATACCAGCGCTTTCAAGTGGCCCCAGATATAAAAATCTAGTGGCGTGAGATCCGGGCTTCTAGCTGGCCATTCCACAGGCCCTCGACGTCCTATCCAATGACCAGGGAATTGTTGGTACAGGTATTCCCTTACTTGGGTGCTGTAATGTGCAGAAGCACCGTCTTGCTGGAACCATGTTGGGAAATTTCCTTCTTCGTTCAAGACACTGGGAAATGCTTCTTCCTTGAGCATACGTAGGTAGGTGCCTCCAGTGACATGTTCATCGAAAAAGAGGGGGCCTATGATGCGATCCTTCCAAATGCCACACCATACCATCACCCGAGATGCACCTTGTCCCTTTGAAGAGGTATACCAGTGAGGGTTGTTTTGAGACCAGTAGCGGGTGTTCTGTCGATTTACCTCACCATTTCCATTAAAAACAGCCTCGTCACTGAACAGAATGGTGGACGGGAAAGTGGCATCCCGAGCATAAGAAAAATATGAATTATAGTTTGTAGAAATAGAAAAATATGAATTTCTCCTATGATGCCGGACTTATGGGACACCCTGTATATATACATATATATATACACACACCACATTATATAATTAAGTTTCTGTCTCTTGTGTTTCAGATTGAATGTGTGAATGTTGAGCACATCACGACTGCGGGGGCTTCCGTCACACCCGTGATGTTAGACAATGTGTGGAGGGAAGTGGAGTACCGTTGTGACATTGTTCGTGCTACGAATGGTGCGCATGCCTGTGTACCCTAATGTACAGTTCCGCTCATTATTCGTAGGACACTATTGAGAAGAGAGAGCGACACCTGGCATATATTTTTTGCGTGTACTGCAAACGGTTGTAACATTTTATGAATGAATCTTGGGTTTAGCGATGATTGGTTGACACAGTGTCAAATGTCTTTAGAACAATTATTTCCATTCATCACTTTGGTTTACATATTAGTAAGGAAACATAGATGAATATTAAATATAAATTCAAGAATGGGATATACTATATTAACAATGAAGTGAATAAAAAATGGTCTTGTAAAAACTAAAAAAAAACCTTCGGACGTGATGATAGTGTTCATGGTGTTGGCAAGCCTGTCATCCTGAACGAACAGAGACGTTGATAGGCATTATTGCGCCCTGAGGAAATTTCAAATTGATTCATTTATTTATTTACATTTAATATTGAACATAGATTCCGATATTATTTTGTGTTATAACAAAGACAGAGCAAAAACCTGATATATATAAATACATATATAGGGAGTTTATGAGTAAAAAAAACAATGTTTTGACGAATATTAAATTTTAATGACATTATAACATTTCCAGATGATGGGTATCTGTAGGTTTCATACGTCACTACTTAGAATATCTTCAAATTGGCAAATGGACGACAGCTGAATGGATACTACTGGTATGGCATTGTTATATCCGGAGCAAATGCTCTTTCTAGATCAGCAACACTGATATAGTAGTAAACAGTCACTGAGAGAATATATTTAGAAACGAAGAATGTTTCATATTGAGGCAGCATCATAAATGCATATAAATGTTTTGTATTAATAGGTTCCATGTTACAACTTAAGTGTTGAACCACTGCAGCTGTGACTCTTGATGGTCTCTCACCTCAAAGAGAGAATTACAGAAAATAAAACTATTACAGTGATTCGTATCAATAAACAACCGTTTGTAGTACACACAACAAATATATGCAAGGTGTCGCTATCTCTTCTCAAGAGTATCCTACGAATAATAAGCGCAACTGTACATATACCAGATGAAACGAGTATATAGCTGTGTGCATATTATTCTGTTCACATTATTCAATAAAAATATATGACCCCTCAGAGTTTACCTTTCAATGTGGACACCCTATATACGAGTATTATATATATATATATATACTGTATATATATATATATATATTATATAATATATTTTAACTGCAAACAACACAGTATAATTAATGTAAAGAACGACGCTTGTATAGAAGAACGTTCTGCACAAGATGAGGGAGAACGAACAAATGAAAAATGAGGTAACCACCCGGAAATCGAACCCGGGATCTTCCGATTGCCAGTCAGATATGCTAACCACTACACCATGGGCCTCGATTAATCAGAAGTCGTAATTCTCCTACATACGAGCAGAAACCAATGCCCTGAGGGGGTACCTCCCGCATGCCGCATATATACATTTTAACTGCAAACGTTCTTCTATACAAGCGTCGTTCTTTACATTAATTATACTGTGTTGTTTGCAGTTAAAATGTATATTGTGCGGCATGCGAGAGGTGCCCCCTCAGGGCATTGGTTTCTGCTCGTATGTAGGAATTACGACTTCTGATTAATCGAGGCCCATGGTGTAGTGGTTAGCATATCTGACCGGCAATCGGAAGATCCAGGGTTCGATTCCAGGGTGGTTACCTCATTTTTCATTTGTTCGTTCTCCCTCCTCATCTTGTGCAGAACGTCTTCTATACAAGCGTCGTTCTTTACATATATATAATATATATATATTCTGACGAAGGTCAAACTTGTCACTCTACCTTAGACCTATTTAACGTGGAATCCGAACCACGCCCCACCAACATCATCGCAATGTCTTAACCACTAGGCTACTCAGGGTACCCATTTATCTACCAACCAATTTTTTTCTTATTTTGTGGAAGGATGAACAGCTGGGTTTTGCTGCGCCGCCATATATATATATATATATAATAATATATATATATATATATATATATATATTATGTAGCGACCCGTGGTTCGGATCCCACGTAAAGCTGTAGGTCCCCTCCGTCATATGACCTTAGATGTTGTGAAGGAGGTTAAACAACCCCAATTTAAATTTATATATATATATATATATATATATATATATATTTTTTTTTCTTCAAATTAAACCGCTCATGGCCACCAAAAGAAAGGTGGATAGCAAAGCGAACACATGACGAAAACTATGGTACAGCTAACGGAAATGTAACAAAGGGCGGGGAAAAAAAATCATATTCGGTAAAGAAGTCGGGAACGAGAAAAGAGAACAACCCGGTCACCGAAAAGTAGGGACCCTCAGACATGACTGCGCCAAGCCTATCACAAGGCCCGACGCTCACCAAATAGGAAAAATACTCTGCGCGCAGCGCGGAGTAAAGCGGACACTCCACCAAGAGGTGGGCAACTGTAAGTAAAACCTCACAAGTAGGACATCGGGGCACCCGATCCCCGGCTATCAAATAGCCATGGGTCAGGTGGGTGTGGCCGATACAGAGGCGGGCCAAAACCACGACCTTATGGCGCGACCGATGGAAGGAAGAGGCCCAACATCCTAACTTGGGTTTAATCTTGCGGAGTTTGTTAGCTATAGCGACATCCCAGCGACTCTGCCACCGGGAGCGCAAAAAGCTACGAAAACTAGGAATATAATCCAAAAACGGAAGGAACATGGGTGAAACCCGCAGTTGGCACGCGGAACGTGCAGCTTGGTCAGCAGCCTCATTACCAGCTACGCCAACATGTGCAGGGACCCAGCAAAATACCTCCTTGCCACCAAAAGTGACGAGGATATGGCAAAGTATCTGGATACGTCGAACCAGTGGGTGGATGGGGTCGAAACACTACAAGCTATCTAGGGCACTGCGGGAATACGAATAGATAACAAATGATCCATTCGGATGCTCCCGCACCACCTCCATAGTGCTCAGAATAGCATAGAGCGTCGTGAGACAGAAGCCCCATCAGGGAGGCGGGTACATCGGGGAGCAAGGGTAGACGACTGGGAAACAGCCGCAGCCCCAACGCCCCCCTGCCGACCTCGAGCCATCTGTGAAGACCGCAACACATGCAGTGACAAGCTGTGTGCTGAAGGAACAGAGACCGAAGCAAGGCAGAGTAGGAATCGGCCCTGCGACGGGGCATAACGCCTTACGGCATGTAACAGGGGTGCTTTCCCAAGGTGCAACATCCTCGAAAGAGACCGGGATGACGGAAGGAGGAGCGCCCATACCATCGAGGAGGGAGGTCACCGTCTCGGTGAAATACCAACCTCCATCCCGGCAGAAGACCCTCTCAATCACCTGGAACAGAGGGGAATTGGGAACGGAGAATCCGGAGATAGTGCTTGGCAATGCGGAACGACCTCCGATCCTCCAAGGGAGGGATGTCGCACTCAACCTGCAAACTATCAACTGAAGAGGAGCGAAAAGCGCCAGATGACATGCGCAGTCCTCTAGAGAGGATTGGGTCCAACATCAGGAGCCTTACGGGAGGCGGAGCCATACACCACACTCCCATAGTCTAGTTTCGATTGTAACAGGAACACGCACAGACGGAGGAGTGTCCGCCTATCCGCGCCCCACGTAGTATGAGACAAATGAACCAGCAAGTCCAGGGTACGTCTTGTAGTCCCGCGCAGCCTGCGGAGGTGGGGAACCCAACTCAAACGGCTATCGAGGACCATGCCCAGGAAACGTACTGATTGAACGAGGGCCAGAGGCTGACCCCCGAGTGTAAGATTAAAGGCCGGGACGGCGCCGGAGCCCAATCTCCTCGACGGAAGGCTACACACGAAGTCTTCGAGGAAGACAGCGTAAGGCCCACCGACGACGCCCAACGTTCAACCCGATTAACCGCGAGTTGGACTTGCCTCTCCACGAGGGGGGGGGACTCGTCCCCGCGGCATAGACAGCCAGATCATCGGCGTAAACGAACAACGCACCGAGGGCGGGAGGGCCCACGGTAGCGCAGACATGAGCAGATTGAACAGGAGACGCTCAAGACATCCCCGAGGCACCCCCTCCTCCTCAACATACAGGTCAGATAGGGCCGCTCCATTACGGACGCGGAAGGTGCAACGGCAGAGGAAGTTACGGATAAACGTGGGAAAAAGCCCACGAAACCAAGAGACTTCAAACGGTCCATGACAACTCCCCGGCGGGTCGTGTCATAGGCCCTTTGAACATCAAAAAAGACGGCCAGAACAAGATTCCAGCGGGTCCAGAGTACTCCGAATCCGAAGAAAGGCATACTGGGTCGGAGGGTATAACCCAAGCGACTCCAGTGTAAATGACAGTCGGACGGCCACCATTTTCTCGAGTAGCTTGCATGAGCAACACGTCAGGGCAATAGGCCGATAGCCCGCCACCTCCGCCGGATACTTTCCACTTGTATCGGGACCACAATGGCCTCCCTCCAACGGGAAGGGAACGACCCCTCAACCCACATCCGGATGAAAAGATCCAGCAAGAAGTGCAGAGCCGTCGGATGCAGATTCCAAATAAATTCATAAGGAGTGTCATCAGGACCAGGGGCAGAAGAACGACGGGTTGTCAAGGCAGCCCGAAGTTCCCCATTGTAGAGACGGTTATTGGGCTCGTTCTCATGTGGTGGGAACGTAACACCCGACAACGGACGACCCGCACTGAAGGCGAATGAGAAACCGTAGCGAAAGCCACGGCCAGCCGATCGGCCACAGCAGTAGGATCCGACAAGAAGCTGTCCCCGTCCCGAAGGGAAGGGCAACAAGCAAGGACCGGCTTCCCCTCAATACTACGTACCTTCTGCCACACAACAGCAGAAGGGGTAGACGAGGAGATGCCAGACACAAATGTACGCCAAGAGGCCCGACGGGCCAACTTGAGGGTATAGCAGGCGAAAACCTTCGCCCACCGCATTTCAATCAAGTGTTCTAGGCGACGGGTGCGGTTGAAGCGGCGCGTTGCCCTCTTCCTCTCTCACACCGCCTGCCGACATGCTGGAGTCCACCACGTGACGCCACGCGTCCGCGGGCTACCAGAAGAACGAGGAATACAGTCCTCCGCTGCGCCCACCACCACCGGCTCGAAGAACTCCAAGCTCTCATCTACAGAGCCAAAGTCCAAAACCGAACGGGCAATGACGGAACGAGCACTGAAGGATGGCCAGTCAGCCCGCGCCAGGCACCATCTCGGTCGAGACGAGACACCCGGCTGCGGTCCGACCGGCTCAAGACAGACTGGGTAGTGATCACTACCATAAGAGTCCCCCAACACCCTCCACGAAAAATTGAGTAGAGCATCTTGGGACACCAATGAGAGATCAATACAGGTAAATGAACCCGTTGGTTCGTGGAAATAAGTAGCCTCGCCAGAATTGAGGCAAGCGAAGGAAAGTTCCTCCATTAAGGAGAGCAATATACCAGCAACATTTGTCGAACGGACATCTCCCCAAGCCGGGTTGCGACTGTTAAAGTCCCCGAGGAGGAGAAACGGCCGAGGCAGTTGCAACACCAACTCGCGAACCGCGTCGCGAGAAGGAGGGCCATGGGGAGGAATATAAATCGAGCAGTGTACTGGCGATCAAAAAGAGCCGCACAGCCTGCAAGGAAGTACGAAGATGCACACCTCGCGAGGGTATCGAATGATGAGCATAAATTGCCGCACCCGACCGGCGTGTGCTCATCCGGACGCAAGGGAAACCAACGTAGCCAGAGAGACGAGGGAGCTCCCGCGCAGCCAGGATAGTCTCCTGGAGACAAACGCAGGAAGGCCGCTCGCTCTCCAGCAAGGAGGCAAGATTTTCCCAGTTAGCTAAGAGCCCCCTACAGTTCCAATGCAAAACGGAACTACAGGGGAGAGAGGCAGAATGAGAGGCAGAGAAAATAAAGAACAGAAAAACAGCCACGGACCAAGCTGAGCAGCAAACTCAACGGTCCGTAACCAGGGGCGGAATCGGTCGCCCCGACTCACCCTGAATGGGGAGAGTAGGAGTCACAAGAGGCAAGCCGCGGAGACGAGGGCCCTATTACGGGAGGCCACAGACTCCGCAGCCGCTCTACCCTTAATAGAACGAGGGCGGGGAAGTGGAACAGGGAGTTCAAAGGGGGGCTCCCCTGGGGGAGAAGAGACGACAAGACGGGCCCAGCCGAAACCTCCGGCTCCCCACCAGGGGTAGGGTAGGGAGAACCAGATGTTCGAGGGCTCGTCACACCAGGCAAGTGTTGACGGGGAGGGGAGGAGAGATCCACCACAGGTGGAAGAGGTAGATCCAAGAGAGAGACCCGACCACTTTCAGCAGGAGCCGAATGGAGAGACTCCATGAATAAGGGCCAGGCCCCTCTCGACCGGGTCCACCGTGGGAACCGAGTCAGGAATAAAAGGTGTCACGGGGCGGTGTATTTCAACCGACACCCGAACACTAGTTAGGGCGCCAGGAAGTGACGCCCCACCGGCCCCTCGTAGAGGGGAGGGAGTCCCGAACAGACCAGGAGCGGCGCGCCGCTTCCTCTTCGGTGAAGGGGAAGCAGGGCGAACAGTGGTCATGGACGGGTCTGGAGGACTCCGACCACAGTGACGCTTCCTCCTCCCCTTTGGGGCATCACCTTCCCAACCCGAGACGGGCAGGCAAGGATCCAGACCCCAAAGCCGGAGGGAGAAGGGGCACTTGCAGGTAGGGAGTCAGACCCGGTGACTGAAGTTGAGGCAGGGGGACAAGAAGGTTCCGCGGCGCCAAGAGGACCACCAACCCCAGGAACTTCCAGGGGGGGCACCACTCCAGTAGGCGCCGGAGTAGCACGGGAGGGGCCCCGAGGACCCGCCGGAACCAAGAGCCTCAGCATAGGACAATCCCCGCCGCGGCTCCCGTGCACTAAGGAATTCGCTATTCCGTAAGGACTGCACTTCGAATTCAAACTTGAAAACGGGGCAGTCCCGAGAGGAAGGATAGGCCCCCGAACAGTTCGAGCACGGAGAAGGGTGCGCAGGCCCACCGCAGCGGACTAGCTTACCCTCACGGCGGCACGCAGAGCTAACATGACCGAACCGGTTGCAACCAAAGCAGCGAACCGGATCGGGCACATACGGCCGCACCGAAAACTCGCAAGACCGTCGATCACCCATGCCCCAGAACACCTGAGCCGGAGGCACAAGGGAGTCAAAGGTCAGGAGCAGACGGAGTAAGAGCACCATCCCGGCGCGAAGAAAAGCGGAAGACCTTCGTAACCCCCTGGGAGGCGAGGTCCTCCTGCAATTCGCCAACCGGGATTGACAGCAGGCAGGAAACGAAAATGGTGCCTTGACAGCTATTCAGTTGCGGATGGGGAGTCAGAAACTTTGCAACCCAGAACATCCTGCAACTGAAAAGACTCACTCACCCCCAAAGAACGGGACTTCAAAAGAAGAGACCCATCCCTTAAAGGGTCATCATAACGGCAGGGAACCCCACCGTTTTAAGACGCTGAAACACCCGTTCCGAGTTGCCCGGAAGGGAGCCAGCAGAAGGGCGAAGAATAAGGAACCTGTCCACCGGACAAAAAGTGACAGGGCCATGTGTGACGGTAACCCGGAATGGACGGGAGAACGAGGGCCGCAAAGACCCCGCCCTACGGCCATCACGAGCCCGGCAACGAGTTAGACGTCGCAGAGGACGAGAAAGGGCCATACGGCTTAAAGGTCAATCCAGCGGAGGCAGAGGCCGTTGAACGACCAGAAGTAGTAGTCTTATCCAAGTCCAAGGACAGGCCAGAGTCGTTAACGTGGAATGGAATGAAAGAGACAGAAAAAAGTCTCACAAATAAGGAATGGAATGAAAGAGACAGAAAAAAATGGAATGAAAGACAGAAAAAAATCTCACAAATAAGGAAGCGAAAGGGATGAATGAAATGTATGAAAGGAATGAAAGACGCGGCTTCAATAATGATACGAAAGAGGAGTGTCTAAATGTTTATGAAACGAGCGATATTGAAAGTGCATATACGGTGCGAGAGGACGGAGTGTGTCTGCAGAAGAATCTGACCTTGAGAGCGGAGTCTGCCTCATGCAGACCTCATAACGAGTGCGAGGAAAGGGAAAGCGACCTTGACTTTGGGGTAAGGCTTCAGTCGGAGGACACAGACGCTGTGAAAATAATAACGGTGTACGAGAAAAATGTATGAAATGTTCGAATTAAGCGAGAAAGAAATGGAAGGAATGCTAGAATTAAAATCTGAGAGCTCAATGAATGATAGTGTGATAGATGAGGACACGATAGACCGAAGGGAAATTGATCCCCCAACGGAAGCACAATGGGTAAATGGAGTATATATTGTGTTCATGTGACGTGAATATGAGACATAACGTGACGAAGAATGACTCGTGTTTGTATTGTGGGAACGGAAGTAGTTTGAATCCGACGAACAAAAATGTAAATTGCGAAAATTAATTAAAAACGAGTGAGGAAAATATCGTGATAATGGACGCGGATGGATTGGCTATACAGGAAATGACGGAATTCAGCGAGAGATATAAATGAAGTAGCTCCCTCGAATGATTGCCCCTGGGAATTGACCAGGGTAAAAATAAGCGAAAGTTGCGTGAGGGAGAATGCAGAACAAAAAATAATGAATGTAAACGGTGCCATGATGTTCCTTGAACTTTTGAACGAAGGGGCCGATGTCTGTTTAACAAGGGAAGGGTCAATTGACAAGTGAATTTCGACCCCAAGTCGAAATTACGAGTCATAGGCGTAAGGCGGTAAATGACGAAGTCCTAACCACCATGGAACAAATAAAAACAAAAATGGGCATTGAGCGCGAGAAATATGATCTTACTGCGTTGCTCGTTAAAGAATTGCCTGAGGGATTAAACTTTATTTTAGGGGCGGATTTCATCCGAGGAAACCTCATACATAATGCAGGTAAAGGCACGGGGTTTGTGGCTTAAATAAATGAGATACAAATCCCCTTGAGTACGAAATTGATGAGAGCCCCTAACCAAGACCAAAACGCGGAGAAAAGAGGTAAACAACCTCCCTCTCCCATTAATACGAGGGTCCACTTCCATTGCCCCTTTAGCTGGAGCAATTTTAGAAGTACGGACTCCTTCCCCGTTGAAGGAGGGATCCACTCTAATCGTAGAGGCGAGAGAAACCCCTTTAAATCTAAGGGTAGAACCGCAATTGGTTTGCGCGAACGAAGGAGAGAATGTATCCGTTATCGTGAAAAATGAATCTGCTCATGATAGAGCACAGGTGGAAGAGGTAGATCCAAGAGAGAGACCCGACCACTTTCAGCAGGAGCCGAATGGAGAGACTCCATGAATAAGGGCCAGGCCCCTCTCGACCGGGTCCACCGTGGGAACCGAGTCAGGAATAAAAGGTGTCACGGGGCGGTGTATTTCAACCGACACCCGAACACTAGTTAGGGCGCCAGGAAGTGACGGATAGTTTGCGGTCGCACACAGGTCGACCACCGGAAGTAATTTAAAGGTCCTGATTGCTGGTCTAGAAGATGAACTTATCGGCTAACGTTTAGAAGGCGATCGAACGAGTAAACAAGACACGCACACTAATTAAACCAAAGGGAACAAATGGGTTAAACTCTTCCCCGGGACAATAAAGAAAAACGTTCTTTCCTTTTAACAAATCTTTTACCATTTAATATATAATCAAATTAATCTCCCTCCCCCCCTCGGAAAGTTGACTGAAAGGCATGATTCCGGTTTGGAGTTAAAAATGTTCATATAACTACGTATTTCATATTTTCTTTTTCAAATAGCATATATTTTTCACTGCATATCGTTTATAAAATATTTCACGTTCTAATATCGTGGCGACTGACGCAGAGTTTAATGGGAAAATATTCATGAGTAAGAGGTTAGCGTGAATGCCTAAATAGCATGTTTCACGCGTCCGAATCAACTCTCTTTAAATTCCTCGAGTTTAATGGAATCGAGTGGAAAATTTATAAAAAGAATTCATTAAGATTTCGAGAGAAGAAATTTTCTTGTTTATAATTGCTCATATAAAATATTTTTGTTTTGTCTTAAAGAAATTGCTCCTGAATTAATCATGATCTCCGTCCTCTTAACCTTATGCGCCATACACGTTGGGGCGCAAACCTTCTCAAATCACGGAGTCCTTTTCCAACCAATGGGCTCCCTAATTCTGCAAGGCCCCACGTACACTTTCAGCGCACGTCTCAGTCTGAAGCCCGACTATCGAAACCTACTGATCCTGAACCGCCCCGCGGTTTCGAGATCACTTACATAGTAAACTCCTCGTTTACGAAAGAAGCCTTACACCACTTCAATGCTTCCTTGTCGCGAGGAATAGACCTCCAGGATATGACTCGATACCTCCGACGAGTCACCCTCAAGAAGTCAGACGAAGGAACGACCTCCTTCGTCTCCTACTCCACCCTCACCCTTGGTTTCGTATTGGGAATCGCCGTCATCGGAATTGCGACCTGGGAGGGACGATGCTGTCGCCGCCGAGATCCTCCACCGGTACCAACTACCAGGTTTAAAATCCCTGCATCGGGCCCCCCGGAAGCTCAGGTGACCAGATCGCCAACGCCCCCAAGAAGGCCCCCTCATGAATTTCGCTTTTCACAGACGAGCCAAAGTTTCGTCAGAAGATTGTCCTCGACAATTCAGTCATATCGCACGCCAGAATCAGCACCTAACGTTGGCTACGAGGAAATGGGCATTCCCGTAATTAAGACCTAAACCATTTCTCCCATATGGCCCTTTTGTGCTTTCCCCCATTTTTAATGCTTACGAAAAAACGACCGAATGAAGGTAGTTTAATTTATTGAATTAAATTTACATGGTAGAATTGAATTGCTAAAGTAATAACTTCATTCGGTAGTTAGTGCGTAACTTACTGATAATTAGTGGTGTTTAATTTAATTAAATACGTAATATTTTCCTTCAGTGATTAGTGCTTAACGAATTAGTGTTCGATTTACGAGCCTTAGTGAAATGACCTCTCGTGCAATTTATAAGTTTCTCCGTCTGTGTATTTCAAATTTTCTCCCTGCTATATCGCTTTCCTTTACTTATTTAAAAAAAAACATTAATTTATAAAACCATTATGATATCATTTTGTGTCATAAAGCGAGATTGCGAAAGTCTCTCGAAAGCAACTTTCTGTAGAGATCAGATTCTGACCAACTTGTTATTACGCTGACGACGCAGGTAAAGCTTGCATTCGAATTAATTGCTGACCGCACCTGATAACTAAATTATACTGCAAAAAATATATTCATATAATTTCATTAAATTAACTAATAAAGTAGGCCCTCGTAATGTAGGCTTTCGTCTTTCGGTTGAGTATGCAAATTTTAGTATAGAAAAAAAAAAAGAAAAAATGAAATTTTTGTTTTTACTTATAAAATTTATGAACTTTATGATTTATGAAAATTTCATTTAGTCATCCCTTTGGAAAACTATAAGTCGTTAGGCGACTCGTCGTACGAGTTATTCCTCCTAAAGATGCATACTTTCAGTACTCACGGTATTTATTATGTAAATAAAATTTTAGCTTATTGATTTGACAACTTCAAATTTATTTATAAACAGTAAGCAAGCTTAACTAAATTAATGTTCGATTGAATTTCTCATATTATCATTGTAACTACAGTTCTAATGTATCTGGATAGACCTAAGTAACCTAAATTCGTGTTTTGAGAATTGCCTCTCCACTACGAATCATTTCCGCTCACGGAGCATTTATCTTTCCGTATTCACGGACCAGTGAAGTCCTTCGTTCGGCCTCAAGTTCCCTCAGGGACTTGATACTTTTTTTTTTTTTTTTTTTTTTTTTTGAAGGAACGAATTTGTTATACACAAGCCACTTGATTCCCCATAATACCCCATGTTTTATCTTCAATATTTAAAACAGCCCTTGAGATAAACCTCGAGTGTCCTCATCGACTCGTGCGACGCTCCCCCCCCTTTTTCTTTGTTCTTAAATGCTTGCCTCGGCGCGTTTTGGACTCGCAGGAGGGATGGAGTACGAACACAGATGCGGGGAAAAACCCGCCAGAAGATATCTGGCGCTTCGTCGAGAATGAAAGGCCGGGTGGCGCTCTGGTAATCCTCCGAGTAGACCTTTGAGAGGGTTTGCTCGTTAAAGACTAAATTTGAGAGTTATTGAGTGAGATTCGAGATCTGAGTTCGAGAGAATATTGAGATTTTGAGTTTATGAGGAAATATTGAGAGCCGTTAACCTAAACTACTGCGAGGGATGTAGTGGATGGGCAACGATAGAACTTAAATTATTTAATTAATGTTAAGACTAGTTTAAGAAAAAACCTGAACTTGACCATACTATATTTCGAATTTGAGACTGAACTTGTAGCCAAATGTGACTTAAATTTATTGATTAAAAGCTAATCAAACAAACCATTTCATTATCAAATACACACTAAAATCGGGGGTACAGAAGTAAGCGGAGGATAAAGAATTCACGCAGAGGGTCACTAACTTAAAGAAAGATTTATTATAACTTCAATTTACTTATCGAGCATTTAGCAGTGACCTTGGAGAAAAAACAATTTGTAATAAGGGTCCATCTCCCCTGACAACGGACAATTTTTTATTACAAACTGGTGTCAGAAGAGGGGATAAACGGATTTTTTATTACAAAACTGGTGTCAGAAGTGGGATAAACGGATATTTTTTATTACAAAACTGGTGTCAGAAGAAGGGGATAACGGATTTTTATTATATATACACACACATATATATATATATATATATATATATATAATTATGCGGGTTGCTTCTACAGAGCTTCAATTTAATATTTAGGAGAAATCCAATGACAAGGAGAAATGTAAATGCCATAAAAAGTCTTCTTTATTGCGCAACGTTTCGAGCAATACGCTCATCTTCAGGCTGTTTTAACAATGTGAAATTAAAATCAATATTGAATGAAAAACAAAACAGAAAATTTCTATAACCTATTCGTAAAGACAAATTTTAAAAGACTGAGAAAAGAGGGTTAAATTCTAAGTTATACAGATTTACATATAAAAATTAAGAAGTTATTTTTAAATACATGTAGTAAATGTGAAATTAATACACTGGAAAAATTACCAATAGTACACTGGAACAATGGAGCTATCTACCTTACACAGCAGTATCCGAGGCCGACTAATTTGAGCAGAGGCAGAGGCAGAGGCAAGGAACGGGAAACACGAAAGATGGCGAGGGAGATAGGGAAGGAGGGATTATAAGGAATTGGGGAAGGAGGAGGGATCATAGCAAATTGAGAGGGGGACGATGAGTCAACATTCAGACTAGGGGACAATGCTTTAATGAAAAGGGATTCTAAAATTCTTAGTGAGTTGGGACAAGTATTACAACCAAGAATTTTAAAATTGTCTAAAGTGACATCAATTTTGCATTTAATGCTATGTTCACGAATACTGGAGGCTTCCTTAGTTTTTAAAATTTTACCTGTTCGGCCACTTATTCCCATATGCGAATAAAATCTAGCCCTGAGAGAGCGAACAGTGCTGCCGATGTAATTCCCAAGGAGACACCTGGGGCAGGTAAATAAATATACAACACCGCTACGCAACGAGTCAGGGGTTCGATCCTTCGCTGAGAAAAAGCTACCTAAAGACGTTTTATTAATAAATATGATGCGGAAATCAGTATGATAAAAAAATTTCCTTAACAATTTTGTAAATTTAAGCTTAAATTCCTTATTCAAGGGACCCATTTCAGGTACCAAGAAATATTTTATATCCTTCGGCACAGTAATACATGGAAGTTGAGGGCTATAAACATTATTTAAGAAGGATCTAATTAGTTTGTCTACATATTGAACAGGAAAACTATTATTAGTAAAGTATGATCTTAGATTATTAAATTCATCATTAAGTAAGGTAAAATTAGAGGTCAAATTATATCCTCTGAACAGGAGAGTTTTAATACAAGACATCTTATAGTTGAAATCAGTAAAACTAAAAAAATTCATGCCCAAACCAGTGAAAGTGGGTTTCCTATAAACTGATGTAGTAATAGAATCACCGTTTTTCGAAATTAAAAGATCTAAGAAGGGGAGGGAGCCATTTTGCTCAGTTTCCATTGTATACGTTATATTGGGGTGCAAAGAATTTAGGAAGTTAAAGAATTGTTGCGCTTGTACCGCATTATCAAAGACTGCTATCGAATCATCAACGAAGCGTCGATAGAAAATTGGCTTGAGATGAGTGGGAGATTGTCTAAAAATTGCACTTTCTAAATGAGTCATAAAAAAGTCAGCTGCTAACGGTCCGACTGGTGATCCCATCCCTACCCCACCACTTTCACTGGTTTGGGCATGAATTTTTTTAGTTTTACTGATTTCAACTATAAGATGTCTTGTATTAAAACTCTCCTGTTCAGAGGATATAATTTGACCTCTAATTTTACCTTACTTAATGATGAATTTAATAATCTAAGATCATACTTTACTAATAATAGTTTTCCTGTTCAATATGTAGACAAACTAATTAGATCCTTCTTAAATAATGTTTATAGCCCTCAACTTCCATGTATTACTGTGCCGAAGGATATAAAATATTTCTTGGTACCTGAAATGGGTCCCTTGAATAAGGAATTTAAGCTTAAATTTACAAAATTGTTAAGGAAATTTTTTTATCATACTGATTTCCGCATCATATTTATTAATAAAACGTCTTTAGGTAGCTTTTTCTCAGCGAAGGATCGAACCCCTGACTCGTTGCGTAGCGGTGTTGTATATTTATTTACCTGCCCCAGGTGTCTCCTTGGGAATTACATCGGCAGCACTGTTCGCTCTCTCAGGGCTAGATTTTATTCGCATATGGGAATAAGTGGCCGAACAGGTAAAATTTTAAAAACTAAGGAAGCCTCCAGTATTCGTGAACATAGCATTAAATGCAAAATTGATGTCACTTTAGACAATTTTAAAATTCTTGGTTGTAATACTTGTCCCAACTCACTAAGAATTTTAGAATCCCTTTTCATTAAAGCATTGTCCCCTAGTCTGAATGTTGACTCATCGTCCGTCCCTCTCAATTTGCTATGATCCCTCCTCCTTCCCCAATTCCTTATAATCCCTCCTTCCCCTATCTCCCTCGCCATCTTTCGTGTTTCCCGTTCCTTGCCTCTGCCTCTGCCTCTGCTCAAATTAGTCGGCCTCGGATACTGCTGTGTAAGGTAGATAGCTCCATTGTTCCAGTGTACTATTGGTAATTTTTCCAGTGTATTAATTTCACATTTACTACATGTATTTAAAAATAACTTCTTAATTTTTATATGTAAATCTGTATAACTTAGAATTTAACCCTCTTTTCTCAGTCTTTTAAAATTTGTCTTTACGAATAGGTTATAGAAATTTTCTGTTTTGTTTTTCATTCAATATTGATTTTAATTTCACATTGTTATTAAACAGCCTGAAGATGAGCGTATTGCTCGAAACGTTGCGCAATAAAGAAGACTTTTTATGGCATTTACATTTCTCCTTGTCATTGGATTTCTCCTAAATATATATATATATATATATATATATATAATATATATATATATATATTACAGGGAATCTGTGTAACTAGGGATTTCATAAAATCCCTAAAATGTTCAAGGATTTCATGCAAGGTTAACTCGTGATATTTTCGTTAGTTTTAACAAAAATATCACGACTTAACCAAACCAATCATCAAGGGCGTACAGTTGACCTAACTGGGCATTCAATAATTTTCCTGTAGGTTTAACAAAAATATCACGACTTAACTTTACATGAAATCCCTGAACATTTTAGGGATTTCATGAAATTCCCTGAACAACTTCGATACGCAACACTGAACTAAACTACACCGTTACATAGTTAACTGTTAAACTGGCATGGTGCACTTTGATCCAATAAACGTTCAAAGCATACTTTCAAATTTATTTTTGATAGTTTGTCTGCCGTCAACGCTTTCTCTTCTTAAACCTTTCATGCCGTATGGACGCAAATGAGACCATCAAATTTTATGAGATTTTAGTCATTCTGGAGATATAACACGAGTTTTTTTTTTTGTGGCATGAAAAGTAAACGAAAATCAGGTATGAAAGGGTTAATTAAAAAGTAATTAAACGATAAAGTTCATTTAAGTGTAATAAGTGAATAAGTAAATTGTTTACCTTTCGTGTGAAAACGCTGATCACCTCTTATCTTGTGGCAAGTCTCGCAGAAACACACATTTCCATCGGCACTAAAATACGCACCTGAAAATAGAATAAATTATGATTACAATTTCCTACCGATGCGGAGTTGCCATCTTAGTTATTTTTTCTTCTTTACATACCCTGTCAGTAGAAGGCAAACCTCTGGTTGACGAACTTGTTGCTGAAGACGAAAGTATTGCTGCAAAAATAGCGAATTTTTTTGCCCTCTCACCATTTTTCAATTTTAATTTAATGTAATGTTTAGAGGAGAGGAAGTCAAAAAGAAGATGATGGACATGATGAACGAGTGTATGGAGAAGGGTGGACTTCATCTGGATGATGCACGAGAAGTGGCTGCGAGTAGATTGGAATGGAGGAGGTTTATTAGAGGTCTGTAAGGTCGGGACTTACTCTTTTATTTTGACAAAGCCAGGAAGCACCACGCATGGGGTATGAAGCACCTCGGGTGTGGAATTTAGCCATGCGGTTCACCAGGATGCTGGTGTGAATGTGTATGCTTTAGTTTTTACCTTCTTTTTTCTTCATTACCTTATATATTTTTTATCTGAACATGTCTGCATTCTCATCCCAACTCATTTGGGAAACAAGATTTTTGATAATGTATGTTCAAATATTTCATCGTTGAATACATAATTCATACCGATAATTCAAATCCACAATTACTTGCGTGGTCAAAATCTGAGTACTCCATCAGTCTGCTCAACAATTTTTCTTTTTCTGCCGTTAATAGTAGTCTCTCAGGTCTCCCTCTCCCTCAAAGCTTAGCTTTTAACTCGCAATATATCTATTAATACATTTACGTTATCTTACGTTATTTTAATCTCACGTGACACAAAGGATAATGCCCTGAAATCAAACACCCTTCAACATTTTAAACTTTCGCAGGGCAACCGAGTTCCGACTGCGCGATAGTGGAATGTACGGTACAGTTGTACGCATCTTCAATGCACTTTCATAAAATAAGACTTGTGAAGTTATGCCGTAATAAGACTTTTCAGATATTCAATTAGGACGCTCAAAAAACTGCAACATCTGATTTGAGGAAATATTAAACATTAATATTAGAAGACTGAAAAAATTACTATTTTTTCGAAATGGCTTTTAGGAAGATTTTACTAAATTTTTATACTATTTGAAACTTTCAATAGGTCAGGTATAGTTAGGGTAGCTGGTGGTGGTTTTGATGGGGTTGTTTAACCTCCTTCGCAATATCTAAGGTTATATGACGGAGGGGACCTACCTACAGCTTTAAGTGGGATCTGAACCATGGGTCGCTACATCTGGACGCGGAGGACGGTCACCTATCCAACTACTACCACGACCCAATGTCGCTTAATATCGCTGATCAACCGGAAGCGATGTTTCAACATTGGCCACGACGTAGCCTGTCAGGGTTTTGTTACATAAAGTTAGGTTAGGTTAAGTTTCGTAGTCTTTGTTGTACTAGGCCCGGGCTGAAACTATAATTTTTGTTTGATTTTAATTTATCAGAGTGACTAACAGTTGGCTTTTGATATAAAAATAAGATTCCTGAAAAAAATAATTGGTGGCCACCAACGTGTGTCCGGCCACCCCCGTTTTTGTAAAAACATCTAATGCCGCACTAGCAAAATCAGGAAAATGGCAATATCTCTTCTTCTGAACATGCTAGAGAGATGGTTTGCATACCAAAAGATGCAGAATTTGATTTAGAACAAATTATTAAGAGTGGTATTTTTTCATAAAACCTTTAGTTTTTGAGTTATTTTAGAAAAACTAATTTTTGGGCCCATAGACCCCCTTTCAACTGAATGTCAACACAATAAAACATTCTCAAGCTGCAAATTGACATGTATTAGTGGTTTTCAATCAGCAATCAAAATCAGCCATTTTAAATTCATTGAAAATGCTTTTTGACATTCCAAAACGCCAAACATTAAATTATACAATTAACAAATTGTCATTTTGTCATATTTTAGCATGATAAATAATAATCTAGAACTTAAAATATTTTTTAGACACAAAATCTTTCATTAATTTACGTGATCTAATTTTGTTTCTAATAAGACCATCTCTACGCTCATGACCTACAACAGCCAAGGATGCTTCAGTGACAAGCTTGATGTGCCTTTCAACATTCTGACTGTGGCACTCGTGATCCAGTTTCAATGCGGTATTAATGATATCACGCAGTTCATCATTACTGAATTCTTTTAATACAGGTGGAACAGTTTCCCATTGGGACATAGCAGACAGCTTGTGGTATGCAGAAGCTTTGAAATTGATGATTGGCTTTCTAAAGACCCTAACATTCTCATCTATAGCAGGATATTCATCAGTACCACCTTCATGATCCTCTTCATTCTCATCATCACTTTCAATTATTCCACCTGCAAAATCATTGCTACTACCAGATTCATCATCAAAATCCTCTATAACTCCCCTCAGACACAGAACTTTATTGACAGCACACCTCCTCACCTCTTCATCTTCATCAGCCAGCATTCCAACTAAAATATTTTCACCATGAGCAAAATAGCTGTTATTGTTTAATACGTCATAACAAATTTCTCTAATTTTCCTGTCAGGGAATTTATTTACTCTTTGGATCATATTGAATAGGTTTCTTGACCCATCACTTAGCCTCTTATTAGCCTTGATATTGAACCAACTGTGAAAGTATACTTTGATGATGAATTCTACTATGATTTTGAGGTTCTTACTGGGTCTTTTTTGTGAAACATAAAAGCGAAGAATTCTACAGGCTAAGGTGAGCCATCGAGAGTGATTTAGCAGGCCAACTTCTAAGAGTGCAAGGTCTTCATCCACTTCACCAGTAATAATTGCCCAGCAGATGCAGTATCCATAGTATTGGTCTGTTGATAAATTATTGACCACCTCATTTGGTAGAAGCACAAATGCAGGATAAGGTATAGATTTGAAGTCCACAACATTCCATTCTGACACATCCCCATTGAGCTGAGAACCAATAGGGCCAGAAAATTTGTCTGGACTTTTTGTTGTCCCATCTAAAGTTATGAAGATGTGTCTAAGTGGCAATTCATTTAGATGCAGAAGACAAATATCCCACTGAAGAGGTTGCCCTAAAAACATTTCCAAATATCTGATTGACCCATGCATATGTCCTGTGTTAGTATTTGTCCCATCTGCTTTAACTAAGTTTAATTTGGCCTCAAGTTCTGTCCCTTTAATGATCTTATAAATGCCATGAGCAATGTCAATGCCTTTGCCACTCTCCGGGGTAAAATGGTCGAGGTAGAAATCATCTGAAAATAAATGTAATTAATTTTACAATTAAATAAAAATGAAAAAGGAAGGAATAAAGTTAACTGGACAGTTGTCACTTAAAAAAAATTTTTTAAGTAATTGAAATATTACTTTATAGTACAGTAATATAACAGCATAACGCCTATAACTGTATGACAATCATTTCCATTTACCTGGCTCTCCAGTAATGACATAATGTTCCTCTAGGATTGTGGATGTATAATACTTTTCATTTACTTTGTTAACAGCAAGTGTAGCATCCTTTCTACCGTCAAAGCCAATGCCAGTCACTTTTTCAAATATCACTTCTTCTTCCTTCTTCCTTCAGCTCTCAATTTAGCTCTCTCCCTTCTCAACTTGTTTCTGAAAAGTATTTCAAAAATATTGGCCATGCATTACTGCATTAGCATTATACAAAATACAAATGTCAGTGTCCTGTTTGAAACTAATTAATATAAATACAAAATAGAAATTTTGACGCTAATTAAAAATAATAGTAAATCTGGTGATTTAGAACTTATAGCAGAAGCTAAGAAATGTAATATCTAGAGTGATTAAAAACATACTTATCAATAACATTTTGTATGTTATCTGGGGTGATTACTCCAAAGTCCACCAATGTAGCAGAACCAATAGCCGCTCCTGCTCTATCACTTACTTGATATCTGTTAGGATATTTAAAGTAGATTTACATATCTATTGTCAATGAATAATTTATTGGTAATCTTAATCTCTTAGTCACAATGATTTCACTTTAAGCTGTATTAAAAGATTTATCTTTCAGTACTATACCTGTCACATGCTTCAGCTAATGAGCGTAATCTAGTTCTGTTCTGTAATGTTGAGACTTCTGGAACATAGTCTGCATCAAATGAATCATTACAACTGTCGCTATCTGTCAACTCAGGAATGTCCATAGGTTCAGGAGGATGAGGAGGAGGAACTGATTCTTTTGCTTTTTGAGATTGAATAACCCGTGATTTGAATTTTAAGTCAGTGGCTGTTTCTGGGACTTCTTTCAGGGTACAGTAACCATGCCTAGTTGTTTTCTGGTCCTACAAAGTGATTATATTTCATTACACTATAATGTATCTTTTATCTATGGGTCTCTATATGTAAATTGAAATTCTTACAAAAATGAGAAAATACTAAAATATTACTTATCATTAACATCATTAATAGTGTATTATTGATATTACTAACTTATTAAATGCACTTTAAAAATTGTAGCAAATTATTAATAATTGATAATATTAATAATTGATAATTAATTAATATTAATTAATAATTTACAACTTGAAATTCAATCAACAGACCTACCTCATAAAACTGGTAATCAGATTCAGTCATTTTTAGTAAGTGCTTTTTCTCTGTATCTGCCAACAGTTTGTGATCATGTTGATATATGTCAAATAAAACGTTTACAGTTTTCAGAAAATCATCCAGATCTTGATGATATTTAGGTCCCCTTTTCTTTTTGTCATACTTCAGAAGGCGGTTGAATTCCTTTATTTGGGTTTTCAGTCGGCTCTGTATGGCATTTACTGATATTGGATAAACATTATATGTGACCCACAATTTATGCAATTCCTCAGAAGTAGCTCTCAGTACAGCATCTGTTTTATAGTCTCCGAAACACAAACACCTTTCAATAACTTGCTTCAACGTAGGCAATTTCCCTAAAGGAAACTGTTCTGCTGGCATAAAACGTACATCACCAAGTACTTTAGCAACTGTTTTCCTTGTAGAAGTCATACTTTATATTGCAAATGTTGAATTCAATGACAAATTGCAGTTGGAAACTTATAACAAAGGCACCTGAAAAAAAAAGTTTTCAATTTATTACGTTTAAAAAAAGTTCATGAAGCAGCCCCACCCTCTATTCTTTAATCAAGCATAATGGATGCAAGATAACAAGGAAAAGTCATATCATGTGATCACTATGTCCATGTCAACATCCTTTTAGGGCAATGTTAGTAATCAAAAAGCCAAATCATGCTTATTTTAGAATTTCTTTTGTCACTAAGGTCCGTCGAAAGGGGGTCTATGGGCCCCAAAAATTAGTTTTTCTAAAATAACTCAAAAACTAAAGGTTTTATGAAAAAATACCACTCTTAATAATTTGTTCTAAATCAAATTCTGCATCTTTTGGTATGCAAACCATCTCTCTAGCATGTTCAGAAGAAGAGATATTGCCATTTTCCTGATTTTGCTAGTGCGGCATTAGATGTTTTTACAAAAACGGGGGTGGCCGGACACACGTTGGTGGCCACCAATTATTTTTTTCAGGAATCTTATTTTTATATCAAAAGCCAACTGTTAATGACTCTGATTAATTCTATCTTGAGTTTTAGCCCGGCCTATAAATGTTGTACAGGCCCCAATACTTCCGTCGAAAATATTTGCATTTGAGAAGCATTTCTCAACTCGTGAGAATTTGGTCCGTCAGTCAAAAGGTTTGTCTTACAAAAGGTCGAACAGCATAAATTACTTTGTTATTCAAATTCCATCCACGAAATGAGATCATTATAACATATTTCCTACTAAAAGCTCAATAGCAATGTTCACATTTTAACTGAAACTCAGTTTCGTCACTGTCTCGTTATAACAACGAAACTAAAATGAAGGTACTGCTATTGAACCGCAGTCGAAGTGTCTCACCTGGCAAGGCGAGCGATGCTTTAAATCGGCTACATAAATTCTGATATTCGCAATTCTTTATCAAGTTGTTTTCAGGACCAGTCGGGGAGACGTCCTGTCGATAGAGAGAGAGAGAGAGAGAGAGAGAAAGGAGGGTTTAACATTACTTTTTTAACACTTCAATGCGCGTACATCTTACATACGTGCGTAACTTTTACACACATTACCATTCGGGTTGGATGATAAAATAATCGCGCGTCAAGTTTTAAATGGCGATTATCGTCAGGCTTTGTGATAATCGGCAACACTCATTTTTCAACCAAAAATGGGTACAACACCTACATTTTGAGAATTATGTAAATGGTTACAAGAGTAAAACAACAAAAACAAAATATTTTTAAAAATTCTACAATTTTATGTCCAGTTGAACCTCTCTAATGTGGAAATCCCTTTTCCGGCTTACTTTAGAAAAACGGGAAAATCCAGCAAACCACCCGAAAATCGGCAAATTTAGTTCTCGGGAACCTTGACAATCAGGTAGCATCAACTTCATCTGCTGCAGACATCCTCCACGAAGAACCAGATACAGCCCCTGCTAGCCCCAAAGATGAGGACCCTGATGACCCCCACTATTCTTATGATGTCATGTTTGGTTATTTTTTTAATGTTATCATTTTCAATTACTGTACAATAAAATATGTTTTTTCCATGCTTCTCTCTCTCTTTCATGTAAAATACTACAGTATGTACAATGAGGTATAGCAAACGCAGTTTTTTTCACATTTATCTTTTCATTTATGTATGACTATAATATGACAACCCGAAATCCGGCAAGGGTCAGGTCCCAAGGTTGCCGGATTTGAGAGGTTCAACTGCATACGTACACACACACACACACACACACACACACACACACACACTATATATATATATATATATATATATATATATATATATATATATATATATATATATATATATATATATATATATATATATATTTTGGGGATAACTAGACTTAAGCAGTTTGGACACTTCACCTCGAATACGCTTAAGTCTAGTTATCCCCAAATAAATTTTAGATTCGCCCTCGTCAACCCACTGAAATTATCAAATTTTTTAAAGTTCAAAGACAAATTCCTCAAAACTGTATGCCCTAATATTGTTTATAAATACACGTGCGACAGCTGTAAGGCTGCGTATATTGGCAGTACTCAACTCCAACTGGAGGTACGCCTTTCTCAACATTTGGGCTTATCAGTCCGTACCAACTGTCCCCTCAGTAGCCCACCACAATCCGCAATTAGAAACCATAGTAATGAAAACAACCATCCCCTTCACAAAACTCAGTTTGAAATTCTAACTACATCCTTACACAACTCCGAATTTTAGAATCTTTGTACATCTATAGAAACAAACCCTCCATTAACAACAATAGTTCATCTTACAAATTACAGCTCTTCTAACAAACCAACCAACTTTCATAGACACATCATACCTTCCAATTAACTGACCATACAGTTTTCTCTCAGTTTCTGCCAAATATGGAGGTTGACGTAAACATGGTGTATTTACCAGTTGAGGTAATTTTAATTTAATTTTAATGATTTTAATTTTCTTTTGTATTAATGTAATTTTAATGATTTTAATTTTCTTTTGTATTGATGTAATTTTCCTTATTCTTGTTTTAAGGTTTTAAGACATAATTCACTGATGATGACAAAATATTTGTCGAAACGTCTGAAGTATAAAAAATAAATGAAAATGTTTGCTGTTGTTTTGGTCCTTCTTTTCATATATATATATATATATATATATAATATATATATATATATATATCCCCGCAAGGGGGTTCTAAGCTCGTGCTCTTGAGTGCTCTTTGTGCTCGTTTGTACGTGCTTGTTCCTGGAGGTTTCACGTGCGCCCTCCCGGCCCTAGCACCCAAGGATGATGGGGCTCGACCCTGCAGTCCTTGTCATCCTTGGTCTTTTTCCACTTCGACTGTCCCCTCCACCCTTTCTTTTTCCTCTGTCTTTCCTCTCACTTTTTCTTTGTTTTTCCACTGAGATATGCCCTTTAAATAGAGGCGAATCGGTTCTTCCTGAACTAAAAAAAAAAAAAATATATATATATATATATATATATGTGGAGATTGACATTTGTTTGATGCAGACTCTCTATTTACAGAAGCAAGATGAATGAAGAAGGCAAATTGGCACCCAGGAAAAGGTGCCCAGAAGAAAGATGAAAACAATGCCCAGAGAGAATATGGGCTTCAAACACCCTCTATGTTAGAAGAAGTCTCATCAGTCCTTAATGTGTTCCGTTTTTTCTTTTTGCAGATAAATAATGTCCCTAGAGTGAGCTAGCCCTTGAGGTTGAAATATTATAAAAGCAATCTAATATAAAAGCATAATTATAAGAAGAATAACACAGAGTGAGAGATTAAAAAGTGAATGATAAAACTCGCAATGGACACATAATGAAGTGATAGAATAGAAGTGATTTGGAATAAAACAAAAGAAAAAGGGAAAACCATTGTATAAAGGATTACCGGGGTACCCCTATGGTGAAGACCAGAAAGAGAGAAAGAAGAGAAGAAGAAAGAGAACATCAGCATCCGACGCCTATTCAAGAGAAGGTAATTAAATCAGGACTTTCCTTTATCTATTTCTAATCGATCCAACATCTGGTAGCAGAGCATGGTTCTCTAAAGGAATTTCCCTTGTTCAAAGTTCAAGCAACTTTCTGTCGAGATGGCCGACAAGGATGAAGAAGAGGAGGAAGGCGTGTGGAAGTGCCGAAACTAGAGAACAAATATGAAGAATGGAAGTGGGAGATGACTTTGTGGAAGAAGGTATGCAACGTACCAGAGACAGACCAAGGAGCACATGTAGTTCTATCCCTCAAGGGCAAAGCTAAGGATGTTGTAAGGGGAATGACGCTCCCTGAGATACAGAGTGCAAATGGAGTGGACAATATAATAAAGGAACTAGACAAAGTGTTTCTAGCGGATATGGGGGTCAGGAAATTTAAGAAATATGTGGATATACACAATTTAATGAGAAGCGATAATGTAGAAGTTAATGACTTTTTGGTGGACTTCGAGAACTTGTACCATGAATTTGAAGATCTGTGTGGACTCAAGGATGACTCCATGAAAGCCTTTGTTCTCCTAAGATCTTGTAATCTAAAGGAGGAAGATGTGCAAGGCATTCTTACTGCAGTGGATGATGTGAAGTATGACGAAATTATGAAAATTATTAGACGCAGATTCTGCCTGGAGAAAGGAGCGATCATGAAGGAATTTACCCATATTGATAGAGAAAAAGATGTTCTAATGGGAACCCATGAAAAGCAGGATAGAACCTGGAGAGCTGAACGAGGGAGAGGACGTGGACAACAGGGATCCTACTACAAGGGAAGAGGCAAAGGAGGATGTGCGCTATGTAAAACTGATACTCACCTCACCCGTGATTGTTGGAATGCTTATTGGAATAAAGGAGCAGAGAAGACCAAAGAGAGAAGAGAGAAAAGTGGACGTAACACAGGGCATGGCAATATTAGATACGGGCTGTACAAGCACTGTATGTGGACAGCGATGGCTGGCAGACTTTGCAAAAAGAGGGGGAAAAGTGCTGGAGGAGACATTCAAAGAAGTCACATATAGATTCGGTGATGGAAATATGATAAACTCCGAGAAGAAAATAATTGTCGAGATGAGAAAAGGGAGGAATAAATATAAGATGGAAGTCAACGTGGTGAGGAGTGATGTCCCAATGTTGATGAGTGTCGAATCACTAAGAAGGTTGGGAGCCAAAATAGACTGTAGAGCCTCGATTATTGAAGTGGGAGAAGAAGGAATCAAATTATACCGTACAAGTGGGGGTCATTTATGCCTTCCAGTGTCAGATTGACAATTAAAGGAGGAGGTATTTGCAGCGAAGACTAATGATGACAATACGATGCTGACACCACAGGATTTGACAAAAATACATCAACAGTTTGGACACCCCTCTAATGAAAAACTATTTAAATTGATAAAAAGTGCGAATAAAGATCAGGAGAATACACAAGAAATGATTACAAACATAAGTGATAAGTGTGAAAATTGTAAGAGTTATAGAAGAGCGGAACCTAAGCCTATTGTTGCATTGCCATGGTCCAATGAGTTCAATGAAATAACTATGGATCTGAAGAAGTGGAGGAATGGCTATCTACTAGTGATGGTGGACACTCTGACTAGATATTGTCGTGTGTCATATGTGGTCAACAAGAGAGCAGAAACCATTGTGAGACAAATCATCATAAATTGGATAAGTCTTTTCGGAGCACCTCGAAAAATAATGACTGATAATGGAGGTGAGTTCAACAATGAGATCATGAGAGAGTTCTGCGAATGCTACAATATTGAGCCTATGTATACTGCAGCGGAAAGCCCTTGGAGTAACGGGATGGTTGAGAGATTAAACGCTATAATAGCAGAACACCTCAACAGGGTTCTGATGGATGATGATGGTAGTGATTTAGAAATAGCCATAGCCTGGGTAGTAACTAGTGATGTAGCGGATGTCATTTTTTTCACATCCGCGGATGCGGATGTTTGATTTCAACATCCGCGGATGCGGATGCGGATGTCTACATTTTCGTTATTTTTTAGGATATATTCGAGATTTGTTGTGTTTAACGTATATAATAAGTTATTATATATAGAGAGCTGTAGCTATAATGTAGTATAATTGATTAATTGTACAATAATTGCTGTACTTTTCTCTGAACATATAAAATAATATCAAGCATCTAACTAATATAGAAATCAATTAGTGAATTCATCTGCAAATAAATTCGTTATATTTTGTTGAGTTTCAGCCACAATTAGAAACCATAATTGTGTTACCAGGATGCGGGACGTGAACCCAACTCAAATGCACCCCACCGACCTCTTTCCCCAACCTCCACCCTTATAGAAAGAGATCTTTAATTAGCTTGATAACTACTTATATTAAGTTTAAAGTTTTATTAGGCATATTTATAAATGAGTAATTAAAATAAAGTAAACTAAGATGTTCATCGTTTAATGTTCAAACTTAATTATAGGAAGGTTATGCTTAAGGAACATTAATTTTTCTGCCTTTTCTGCTGCCAGTCTGTTTCTCTTTTCATCATATATTAATCCAGCACTGCTAAATAATCTCTCGCTTGGTACGTTTGTTGGAGGACAGGCTAAATGTTTCCTTGCAAGTTTACTCAAGTATGAATAGATATTCTGCGTATTTTTCCACCAACTAATAGGATTGTCACATGCAGCCAGGCGTTTTTCTTGGTGATAGCTCTCGATCATTTTTACTACATCTTTTGACATCGCGTAGGTCTCGTCATTGCTGCTTGACTCAAGAAACTGAGAGACAGATTCTGTGATAGATTTGCTTGTTGAAGGTGTTGGTTCTGTCACTGAAACTTTTATTCTTTTGGTGGGTGGCGAAGCGACAGATTCAAGAGATTGAAGCTCTTCAACTGCTTTGCCAAGTGATGATTTAACTCGTTCTAATGTACTAGGTGAAAATAACTTAGCTTTGTAACGTCGATCTAAGTAGGTTGCAAGAGAGTAACTTCATACAAGAACAGCCTCTCGTCTTGTCGCTTGCATCACTTTTGCGCACAATGAACTAGTTCTATTAATATAGTAGAATTTGATAATTTCCGCTTATTAATGACATTTTATCTCAACGTTCCACATCCGCACGACATCCGCAGTGCGGATGCGGATGCGAGAAAAGGTGCGGATGTGACCTACATCACTAGTAGTAACTGCACAAAACTGCCTACACAATAATAAAGGTTTTAGCCCCAACCAATTGGTATTTGGGAAGAATCCTGTCCTGCCAAACTTACTTAATAATACACCCCCAGCAATGTTTTATGACAAGAGTGAGAGCCAAATCGTAGAAGAAAATCTACACTTGATGAGGGAAGCTAGAGAGCAATTCATGAAGAACGAGGCTAACGAGAAGATCATGAGAGCACTCCACCACCAAATACGTCCGAGTAAAGTGAACGAGATGTCCATCAACGACAAAGTTTACTTTAAAAGAGATGGAGAAGAAAAATGGAGAGGACCTGGGGAAATAGAGGGTATACAGGGCAGTAAAATAGTTTTGTAAAATATGGTGGTTATCGTTACCGAGTACACACGTGCCGGTTGCAAAAAGCGGTTAAACAAGCAGAAGGGGAAGAACAAGAGATGAAAACAAAGAGAAGGGGAGCGGATACACAGGAAAAGCAGGAGGAAAAAGAAGAGAATGAAGTTACTTTTGGGGTGCCGCCTATTCGACAGGGAAGAGAAGAGGAGGAGAATACGGAAGAAGAAGAAGATGCGAGTGAAGAAGAGAGCATGGAAGAAGCTGCGAGTGAAGAAGAAGAAGAACCAGAACAAGAGGAACAAGTAGAGCAAAGAGATGCGAGATATAAAGCACCCATCATTGGAAGAAACTTTGAAGCCCTGACTCCGGGAATAGGGAAATTGATTAAAGGGAGAATTGTGAGTAGAGCCGGTAAAGTTGGTAAGGATGGAAAAGGGAAATACAGAGATTGGTTCAACGTCAAAATTAATGGAGAAGAGGGGTATAGAAGTATGGATTTTGGTGCCCTACCACGATGGAGAATGTTGCCACCGGTAGAAGAGACTTTATTGACATGGGAAGGTACAGAAATAGAAGGAGCCAAGGAACGTGAAATGAAGCACTGGAGAGAAAGAGATGTTTATGATGAAGTAGAAGATAAAGGTCAGAAAACTGTATCAGTCAGATGGGTGATTACAGAGAAGGAGAAGGATGGTAAGTCCTACGTAAAGGCGAGATTGGTCGCAAGAGGCTTTGAGGAGGAGGAAAATATTCACACGGAATCACCCACATGTTCCAAGGAGGCTTTGAGGTTGGTGATTATGATTATTGAACATATGAAATGGAGATGTAGGAGTATGGATATTACTGCCGCCTATCTGCAAGGGAAACCAATGGAAAGAACGGTTTACCTTCAGCCACCACGGGAGTACAACAATGGCCATATTTGGAAGCTTAAGAAGACAGTATACGGACTTAAGGATGCCGCTAGAGAATGGTTTCTTTCTGTTAAGGAGACATTATTGAAAATAGGAGCCAAACAATGTCATGGAGACTCGGCGGTGTTCTACCGGAAGAAGAATGGAAAACTTGAAGGAGTAATATGCCTACACGTGGATGACTTCTTATGGGGAGGAAATGAAAACTTTGAGAAAGAGGTAATTGATCCTCTGCGGAAAAATTTCAGTTTTGGAAAAGAAGAAGACATGTTCAAATTTTGGGCATGAGAATATACCGTGATGACAGAGGACATATGACTATGGAGCAAGACGAGTACATAGCATCTGTACAAAAAATGGACATTACCAACCCAACAAGAAGGAAAATGTTGCGCTCAATGTTGAGGAAAGAAGGATGTATAGGAGTATTGTGGGTCAATTAAACTGGATAGCCAGACAATCAAGACCGGATGTTGCCTACGAAGTGAGTGAGAGAAGCTCCTATGGAAAAAATCCCATGACCGAGGACATAAGGAAGATAAATAAGGTAGTGGATAAAACAAAATCCCGAGAGGTACAAATCATATTTCCAAGGTGGAAAAGATAACGACAAGTGAACTCGTTTGTTATTCAGATGCCTCTCTGGGTAATCTCAGAGATGGAGGATCGCAGGGAGGTTTTCTCATTTCTGGAAGAATGAAGAGGGAGAGGTCTGTACGATTGCCTGGCGCTCCAGACGCTTACGAAGGGTAGCATGGTCCACCTCACTGCAGAAATCCTAGCCTTAACTGAGGCTGTGGACATGGCCATTTTTATTAAAGATCTCATAAACGAATTGACTGGGAAGATATTCCTATTCGATGTCACGTAGACAACAAATCACTGGAGAAGACATTGAAGAGTCTAAACCAGTTGAAGAAAAAGGGCTCCAGACATATATTGGTAGTCTGAGAGAGAGATTAGAAAGAGGGAAGTAAGTCAAGTAAAATGGATCGAAACGAGCCAACAACTTGAAATTGTCTCACGAAGAAAGGAGTTAGCAGTAATGCCCTAGTGAGGGTAATAGAAGAAGGAAGACACATGAACAATAGAAGAAAAAGAACGAAACCGGACAAAAAATTAGTCACCCCTAATAGCACCGATAGTAGGAAGTTCAAGGTCACACAGAGGGCGCTGATGTAGCATTGGTAAGTGACAAGTAGCGTGACGTAGCACACAGGATCAGATCTGTTTCGTGAGGTGGTGAAGAACAAAGTGTGTGTTAGATATAGTCTGCAAAAGGGTCGTGAGGCAGACGTTACTCAGTGGCAAAAAGGAGCCATGTTTGGCAGAGCCCACGGACACAAAATGTCTGAAGTAGCCCAATTTGTTGGTGTGTCAACGCGTACTGTCCAGCGAGTTTACAAAGAGTGGTGTAGTTCGCAATCAACTGACAATCGACGGCGTAACTGTGGCCGGAAAACAATTCTCGACAATAGGGGCCGCCGCCATGTTTCTCGTCTAGTAACTGCAATCGTTTTCAAACCAGAGAACAATTGCTCCAAGAAACCAATGAGGTTCTCCAGCGACCAATTTCCGAACGGACATTGCGACGAGAACTGCATGCGATGGACATCTGGAGCAGGGTACCACGGAAGAGGCCGCTGTTAACAGCAAGTCACAAATTGGCACGTTATAAATGGGCTCAGAGGCACAAAACTGGACTGCGGCAGATTGGAAACGTGTAATTTGTTGCGATGAGTCCCGTTTTTGTTTGTTCTCCAATGATGGGAGGCGACGAGTACATCGGCAGGTCCAATGAAGCCTTTAATCCTGAATGCGTCGAAGGTGTTGTTCAGGCTGGAAACAGAAAGTGAAGCGCAGGAATAGACACCCACGGACTCTGGCGGAACTTCGGGACCGGACCGGCTGATGAACGAGTGGCAGCAAATCGATGTTCAGTACATGCACAACCTCGTAGAGTCTCTGCCTCGCCGGATTCGTGCGGTTATCAAGGCCAGAGGCGCCGTCACACGTTATTAGGTACATTCTGAGGGGTGACTAATTTTTTGTCCGGTGTGCTTATATATATATATATATATATATATATATAATATATAGGGTGTCCCATAAGTCCGGCATCATAACAGAAATTCATATTTTTCTATTTCTACAAACCATAATTCATATTTTCTATTTCTACAGGCCATAATGTCTGTGAGTAAGGAAGAATGAATCCAGATAATTCTACTCATAGGAAATCGGAGTCAGAGAGAGTAACACCATTACTCCTGACATCATTCACTGTGTGCTTGCTGAGTGGGTATCACGTCTGAATTTGTGTATTGAAAACAATGGTGGACATACTGAGCACGTTCTGTAGCTCGTGATATATATCACGAAAGCGCTCGGACTTTGTGTTTCCTTTTCCCTATGGTTGTTTGCTTATTAATAAGATCACGTGTTATTTTGTGATTTTAGTGCACATATATATATATATATATATATATATATATATATATATATATATATATATATATATATTTTAATTTTATTTTCAAAATATGAACGCTCATGGCCACCAAAAGAAAGGTGGAGAGCAGAGCGAACATAAGACGAAACTATGAAACAGCTAGCGAATAAATAATAGACGGAGGAAAAAAAAATGGGGGCGGGGACAGATATAGAAAAATCATAGCGGAATCACAGCCGGTAAGGAAGTCGGGAACGAGAGAGAAAGGAGAACAACCCGTCACCGAAAAGTTGTGATAGAATTCAGCTAGAATAGCGCCAAGCCTATCACAAAGCCCGACGCTCACCAAAAAGGAAAATACTCTGCGCACAGCGCAGAGTAAAGCGGACACACCACCAGGAGGTGGCAACTGTAAGTGGAACATTACAATTGGGACATTGGGGCACCCGATCCCCGGCCATCAAATAGCCATGGGTCAGGTGGGTGTGGCCAATACGGAGGGGGCCAGAGCCACCTCCTTATGGCGCGACCGATGGAAGGAAGAGGCCCAACATCCCAATTTGGGTTTAATCTTGCAGTTTGTTATTTGTAGCGCCATCCAGCGACTCTGCCACCAGGAGCGCAAAAACCTACGAAAACCAGGGATATAATCTGAAAAGGGGAGGAACACGGGTGAAACCTGTAGACGGCACGCGGAACGGGCAGCTTGATCGGCAACCTCATTTCCAGCTACGTTAACATGTGCAGGGACCCAGCAAAATACCACCTCCTTGCCACCAGAAGTGACGAGGATATGGCACAGTAACTGGATACGTCGAACCAGTGGGTGAACCTGGTCGAAACACTCCAAGCCATCCAGGGCACTGCGGGAATCCGAATAGATAACAAACGACCCATCCGGATGCTCCCGCACCACCTCCAGAGCGCTCAGAATGGCAGAGAGGTCCGCCGTGAAAACGGAAGCCTCATCAGGGAGGCGGGTACATCGGGGAGCAAGGGTAGACGACTGGGGAACAGCCGCAGCCCCAACGCCCCCCGCCGACCTCGAGCCATCTGTGAAGACCGCAACACATGCAGAGTGACAAGCTGTATGCTGAAGGAACAGAGACCGAAGCAAAGCAGACAGAATCGGTCCTGCGAACGGGGCGCAACGCCCTACAGCATGTAACAGGGGTACTCTCCCAAGGTGCAACACCCTTGAAAGAGACCGGTATGACGGATGGAGGAGGAGCGCCCATACCATCGAGGAGGGATGTCGTACTCAACCTGCAGACTATCAACCGGAGAGGAGCGGAAGGCGCCAGATGACATGCGCAGTCCTCTAGAGAGGACCGGGTCCAGTATCCGAATGGCCGTACGGGAGGCGGAGCCATACACCACACTCCCATAGTCTAATTCTGATTGTACCAGGGACACGTACAAACGGAGGAGTGTCCGCCTATCCGCGCCCCATGTAGTATGAGACAAATGTCCCAGCAAATCCAGCGTACGTCTTGCAGTCTCGCGCAGCCTGCGAAGGTGGGGAACCCAGCTCAAACGGCTATCGAAGACCATACCCAGGAAACGTACTGATTGAATGAGGGCCAGAGGCTGACCCCCCAAGTGTAAGATTAAAGGCCGGGACGGCGCCGGAGCCCCGTCTCCTCGACGGAGGGAAAGCCACACACGGTCTTCGGGGAAGACAGCGTAAGGCCCACCGACGACGCCCAACGTTCAACCCGATTGAACGCGAGTTGGACTTGCCTCTCCACGAGGGGGGGGGGACTCGTCCCCGCGGCAGGCATAGACAGCCAGATCATCGGCGAAGACGGAACAACGCACCGAGAGCGGGAGGGCCCCCGGTACCGCAGACATGACCAGATTGAAACAGGAGACGCTCAAGACACCCCTGAGGCACCCCCTCTTCCTGAGCATACAGGTCAGATAGGGCCGCCCCATTACGGACGCGGAAAGTGCGACGGCAGAGGAAGTTACGAATAAACGTAGGCAAAAAGCCCACGAAACCAAGAGACTTCAAAGGGTCCATGACAACTCCCCGATGGGTGGTGTCATAGGCCTTTTGGACATCAAAAAAGACTGCCAGAACAAGATTCCGGCGGAAAAAGGCCTCCTGTACATCATGACCAAGGAGAAGAGGGTCCAGAGTACCCCGAAACCGACGAAAGCCATACTGGGTCGGGGGGTATAACCCAAGCGAATCCAGTGTAAATGAAAGTCGGACGGCCACCATTTTCTCAAGGAGCTTGCATAAGCACTTAAGCAGCTCGTCAGGGCAATAGGCCGGTAGCCCGCCACCTCCGCCGGATGCTTCCCCGGTTTAGGTATCGGGACCACATCGCCTCCCTCCAACGGGAAGGGAACGACCCTTCAAACCACATCCGGTTGAAAAGATCCAGCAAGAAGTGCAGAGCCATCGGATGCAGATTCCGCCAGGGGCGGAAGAACGACGGGTTGCCAGGGCAGCCCGAAGTTCCCGCATCGTAAAGAGACGGTTATAGTGCTCGTTCCCAGGTGGTGGGAACGTAACACCCGACAACGGACGATCCACAGCTGAAGGCGAACGAGAAACCGCAGCAAATGCCCCGGCCAACTGATCGGCCACAGCAGTAGGATCCGACAAGAAGCTGTCCCCGTCCCGAAGGAAAGGGCAACAAGCAGGGACCGGCCTTCCCTTGATACTACGTACCTTCTGCCTCACAACAGCAGAAGGGGTAGACGAGGAAATGTCAGACACAAATGTACGCCAAGTGGCCCGACGGGCCAACTTGAGAGTCCGGCAGGCGAAAGCCTTCACCCGCCACATCTCAATCAAGTGTACTGGGCGCCGGGTGCGGTGGAAGCGGCGCGTTGCCCTCTTCCTCTCACACACCACCTGGTGACATGCTGGAGTCCACCACGGGACGCTACGCGTCCGCGGGCTACCGGATGATCGAGGAATACCGTCCTCCGCTACGCCCACCACCACCCGCTCGAACTCTAGGCTCTCATTCACAGAGCCAAAGTCCAAAACCGAACGGGCAATGACGGAACGAGCTCTGAAGGATAGCCAGTCAGCCCGCGCCAGGCACCACCTCGGTTGAGACGAGACACCCGGCTGCGGTCCGACCGGCTCAAGATGGGTAATGGTCACTGCCATAAGAGTCCCCAAACACCCTCCACGAAAAATCGAGTAAGGCATCGAGGGACACCAATGAGATCAATACAGGTAGATGAACCCGTGCGTTCGTGGAAATAAGTAGGTTCGCCACAAGTGAGGCACGCGAAGGAAAGTTCCTCCATTAAGGAGAGCAACATACCAGCAACATTTGTCGAACGGACATCTCACCAAGCCGGGTCGCGACTGTTAAAGTCCCCGAGGAGGAGAAACGGCCGAGGCAGTTGCAACACCAACTCGGAGACCACGTCGCGAGGAGGGCCATGGGGAGGAATATAAATCGAGCAGGCAGTGTACTGGCGATCTAAAAAGAGCCGCACAACCACAGCCTGCAAGGAAGTAGGAAGAGGCACACCTCGCGAGGGTAACGAATGGTGAACATAAATCGCCGCACCCCGCCGGCGTGTGTGCTTATCCGGGTGCAAGGGAAACCAACATAGCCCGAGAGACGAGGGAGCTCCCGCGCAGCCAGGATAGTCTCCTGGAGACAAACGCAGGAAGGCCGCTCGCTCTCCAGCAGGGAGGCAAGGTTCTCCTAGTTAGCTAAAAGTCCCCTACAGTTCCAATGCAAAATGGAACTGTAAGGGAAGAGGCAGAGAAAACAGAGAAATAGCTATAGACCAAGCTGAGCAGCAAACTCAACGGTCCGTAACCAGGGACGGAATCGGCTTCCCCGACTCACCCCGAACGGGGAGAGTAGGGGCCACAGGGGGCAATCCCAGGAGACGAGGATCCCGATTACGGGAGGCCACAAACTCCGCAGCTGCTCCACCCGTAGTAGAACGAGGGTGGGAAAGTGGAACAGGGAGTTCAGAGGGGGCTCCCCTGAGGGGGGGAGGAGACGACGAGACGGGCCCAGCCGAAACCCCCGACTCCCTCCCAGAGTGGGGCAAGGAAAACCAGATGTTCGAGGGCTCGTCACACCAGACAAGTGCTGACGCGGGGGGGAGGAAAGATCCACCACAGGTGGGAAAGGTAGATCCAGGAGAGACCCGACCACTCTCGGTAGGAGCCGAATGGAGACAGACTCCATGAATAAGGGCCAGGCCCCCTCTCGACCGGATCCACCGTGGGAACCGAGTCAGTAATCGAGGGTGTCATGGAGCGGTGTACCTCAACCGACACCCGGACACTAGTTGGGGTACCAGGAGGTGACGCCCCACCAGCCCTCCGTAGAGGGGTTCCGAGCGGATTAGGAGCGGCGCGCCGCTTCCTCACCGGTGAAGAAGGGGAAGCAGGGCGAGCAGTGGTCATGGACGGGTCTGGAGGACTCCGACCACGGTGACGCTACCTCTTCCCCTTCGGGGCATCACATTCCCCACCCGAGACGGGTAGGCAAGGATCCAGACCCCAAGGTCGCCGAGAGGGAGAAGGGGCACTTGTAGGCAGGGAATCAGACGTGGTGACCGAAAGTGAGGCAGGCGGACAAGAAGGTCCCGTGGTGCCAGGGGGGACCACCAACCCCAGGAACTTCCAGGGGGAGCACCACTCCAGTAGGCGCCGGGGTAGCACGGGAGGGGCCCGAGGACCCGCCGGAGCCAAGAGCTGCAGCATAGGACAACCCCCGCCGCGGCTCCCGGTCACGGACCTTATCGCACGCCTCCCGCGCACTAAGGAATTCGGTAGTCCTCAAGGACCGCACATCGAATTCAAACTTGAAAACGGGGCAGTCCCGAGAGGAGGAAGGGTGGGCCCCCGAGCAGTTCGAGCACCGTGGGGGCTTCGTGCATGGGGGAGGGTGCGCCGGCCCACCGCAGCAGACACACAGCTTACCCTCACGGCGGCACGCAGAGCTAAGATGGCCGAACCGGGTCAGGCACATACGGCCGCACCGAGAACTCGCAAGACGGTCGATCACCCATACCCCAGAACACCTGGGTCGGAGGCACAAGGGAGTCAAAGGTCAGGAGCAGACGAGCGGACGGGGTAAGAGCACCATCCCGGCGCGACGAAAAGCGGAAGACCTTCGTGACCACCTGGGAGGCAAGATCCTCCTGCAACTCGCCAACCGGGATTGACAGCAGACGGGAAGCGAAAATGGTGCCCTGACAGCTATTCAGTTGCGGATGTGGAGTCACAAACTCTGCAACCCAGAACATCCGCAACTGTAGAAGGGACTCAGTCACCCCGAAGAACGGGACTTCAAAAGAGGAACCCCATCCTTCAGAGGCCGGATATCATAACGGCAGGGAACCCCCACCGTCTTAAGACGCTGAAACACCCGTTCCGAGTTGCGCGGAAGGGAGGAGAACAAGGAACATGTCCACCGGACAGAAATTGAAAGCAGAGACTGGTCCACGTGTGACGGTAACCGAGAGTGGGCGAGAGAACGAGGGCCGCGAAGACCCCGCCCTACGGCCACCACGAGCCCGGCCACGAGAGCCAGACGCCGCAGAGGACGAGAGGGGGCCATACGGCTTTAAGGTCAATCTAGCGGAGGCAGAGGCCGCTGAACGACCAGAAGTATTAGTCTTATCCAAATCCAAGGCCGGGCCAGAGTCGTTAACGGGAGGGGATTGAGTTTGAGAAATTTTATCCATAAACAATATAATTATAAGGAAGACAGCCTCAGACCCAAGGCAATGCACCAATCCGCCACTGCATCCTTCAAGGCGCAGGCCCAATGTCCCGGGTAGCCCGCCCCCCAACCTAACTGTCGTTTTAAAAACAGCAGATTAGCACTCCTGGAGTTTTGTCCGTTAAGGGCCTAGCAAAAACTCAATCCAGATGCAGCAGCTGTCTGGGCGCCCATACCATCCCCAGAGCACGGCTCAGCCACGGAGCGATGCCCCCCAGCGGGTGCACCCAATGACCCCAAGACTGCCGGCAAAAACAAATGGGGGGGGGGGAATACTACAATTGACAGAGGCCCAAGACCGAGTCAAGACAAGAGATATTCCGCAAGATACGGAAAATAAGGGGAGCAAAAAAAAAAAAAAAAAACGATAACTCTTCGCCCACACCCCGAGGAGTGCAGGAAGCCCCAACAACCACAAAGTGTGTGAGCCCCCTCGGCCCCGCAAGCCGGAATACCTAATCGAGGGGTATATATATATATATAAAGAACGACGCTTGTGTAGAAGAACGTTCCGCACAAGATGAGGAGGGAGAACGAACAAATGAAAAATGAGGTAACCACCCGGAATCGAACCCGGGATCTTCCGATTGCCGGTCAGATATGCTAACCACTACACCATGGGCCTCGATTAATCAGAAATCGTAATTCTCCTACATATGAGCAGAAACCAATGCCCTGAGGGGGGGGGCACCTCCCGCATGCCGCACATATATACATTTTAACTGCAAACAACACACAGTATAATTAATGTAAAGAACGACGCTTGTATAGAAGAACGTTCCGCACAAGATGAGGAGGGAGAACGTTCTTCTATACAAGCGTCGTTCTTTACATTAATTATACTGTGTTGTTTGCAGTTAATATATATATATATATATATATATATATATATATATATACACACAAGCTTGACCGCGAAATGAGAAATCATCGCGCGAAACCTTTATAAGGTTGTAAGGTTACATATATACATATATATGGGATGAATTTCACAATTAAACATGTGAAATGAATGAATGCTGCAAACTAACAAGGAAAAAGAAAAACGATTCGAAGGCTTTTCGTGTATTCAGAGCTACACCTCGTCAGGGAATTCCCTGACGAGGATGAGGTGTAGCTTTGAATACACGAAAGGCCTTGGAATCGTTTTTCTTTTTCCTTGTGGGTTTGCAGCATATATATATATTCGCGTTCAGCTCAGTTTCTTACAAAGCTTCCTCCTTATCTTCCTCTATGATGTAACTTACGTTTAGGAACATGAGTATCTTCACAGTTTTTGGATTCAGTAACTTGCGCACATTTGATGTGATGAAATACATACAGCAACATCGCCTTTGCTTTTAACAGGAGTTTTGCCATCAGGAAGTGCGTATATGCGGAAATGCTCCAATACATGGCTTTTTACATTTTTCTTTTTAACTAACTTGAGTGTTTCTTCACCCGATTCTCATGTACAAGCCATTATCAAGTAAAATGCTACTGACTAATTTACTGAAAGATAAGAGTACTTAATTACATATACAGAACTTCCAATAAACAAAGATTGGAAGCCTGAAAAGACCAAAAGTATCATATATATATATATATATATATATATATATATATTATATATATAATATATATATATATACACACACAGTATATATATATATATATATATATAGAGCGGACCGACAAGAAATAGACTAACAAGTAGACAGACAAATTCTTTCTTCCACGCCATCATCAAATATTCTTGGAAGACACACGTGGTCAAGGAATCAGAAAAAAAAAAAAACGTGTTTCTTCCCAAAAGGCGCGAAAGCAAGCCATTATCAAGGACGCGTGGGCGGAGTTTCAAGAAATGCCCGCGGTTTCCCGCGTCACAGAGGTTATATAAGCGAGTTTCCACTGATACACTTCCTCAGTAACCAAAATATTTCTTCTACTACTTCTTTCACCACCTTTCTCTACAAAAAAAAAAAAAAAAATGGTGTCAATAATCCAGCAGGGTTGAAAGCACCTTAAACAGAAAAAACAAACAACAAACAAACTCTCACTCACTTGCTCTCCACCTTCACGAGCAGAACTCGTCACTTCAACCGCCCTCCGGCTTCTCGCCGGAGGAGCGGCCTGCTGTTCCTTCAAGGCCTTCGATCTATCATCAAGTAAGACCTTCCGCCGTCAGCCTGCAGAAGCACTTCTTCGAAGTCCAGCGCCGTTTCGACTTCAGCCGGCTTGTCCCTCAAGCATCATCTCAACTCTACACGAAGCGAATCAACACTTGAGGAGACCGGCGCCCGTTGAACTAACTTCAATAGGACGGTCAGCATCACCTCGGGCCTACAGTCTACAAGGTCAGCCTTCAAGTATCTCTTCATCTACAGAGCTATTCAACATCTCAGGCATACGTCTGCAAGATCACCTTCAGGCCATCTTGCATCTCAAGAGGCCTAACCGACACGACCAACGCTTAGCCAACCAGCTTCAATAGGACGGTCAACGACACCTCGAGCCTACGTAATAGGTTCACCCTCAACACATATTCAACAGAGGTTTTCATCGTCCCGGTAAGCTAAGTGCATCTTTTCTAAGTAACTCTCGTGAAGCCTACACCAGCCTACCGCCGAACGGTAGGCTATACTCCCAAAGTGTATAATTAAGCGTTCCAACCGACTCTCGTTAAAGAACGCAGTAGGCCTATTTCCCAATTCAAGTGTCATACCAAAACCGTAATCGTGTAGCATCTGCTATTGTGTTCATTCATATAAATACTTTACATCCGTTTGTTTTATGTGATAGATTTGAGTATTCTCTTACTGAAGGCCTAATTCATTTACGGTGTACCAACTTATTACATCCCTTCTAATTATCATTAGGCCACAGCATCTTGTTTCTATGTCCCATTTTGGCGTAATCACTTAGCATCCTATAATTGCCTTTATATAAATGATATTCGTGTAAGCCTTTGTATAAATGATATTCGTGTAATCATTGTCATAGCATTTCTCCCAATTATCATTAGGCTCCAGCATCTTGTTTAGCAGTCCACTTATGCATAATTCTACCCTACCTAATCCATTAACAGTGTACCAATTTAACGTGCATAATTCCCATCATCATTTGGCTGCATCATTTATTCCATGTTCATTCATGCCTAACCTTTAGCCTACATAATCAGTGTTACGTATTCTATTTAGTGTATCAAAACGTACGTGCATAATTTCTATCATCACTAGGTTTCATATTTCATGTTGTGTTCCATTTCGCATGCCACTAGCCTCTCATAAACGAGCGTATTTCTTAACAATTGATCTGTATAATTCCTTTTATTTACTAATCCTCAGTCAGACTTTTCCATAATACAAATGCCGTTATAGAAGTGTTAAGCACTCTAATCATTGTCAATCATTTGTTATTCACTGTGAACAAATAACTGATTTTATTTTCTTAATTAAATACAAAAAAGTAAGGTGCTTTTTATAACCTTAACAATATTTGCTTGGGTGTAATCCAAGCTGGTGACCTCGAAGCAATTCGTGTCACTCAGAAATATTATAGTAGGCCTACTCCATTCGCCACCTTCAACCGGTGATACTGTAGGACATCATAAATTGTTAACCCAGCCTTTCATTAATACTCAATCATTGCATCAATTAAACACTAGCATTAAATTAATCATTATCGCCTTAAACGGCTAAAACTAGGTCCACTATATATCGTATTTGTCGGCTTATAAGACGCACTTTTTTTCCTTATAAATACCTTAAAAATCGCCCTGCGTCTTAGAAGTCGAAAGTGGCAATACAGCACATCAATTAATTAATTGATTAATAACAAATAATAAGAGTAATAATCATATTATCTTTCTTTATTGGCTTTTGGGTTTTCTTTTTATTGAATTTTACATATCCATTGTATTAACAATAAAGTGCATCAAAAACTTTTTTTCTTGAATTTACCTTTCCAAAATGAAGGTGCGTCTTTCACGGCGCAGCGTCTTGTAAGCCGTCAAATACGGTATATATATATATATACAGGGTGGGCCAAAAAACCTATTACCCAACTTTTGAAAAAATATTGTGGCTCACCCTCTGTATTGATTTTACTGCTGAGGCCGTATGTTGTACCCATATTTTTACTCTTTCAAACGCTGGCTTTGAATCTAGATTCAACGCCCCAGGAGTAGAGGTACAGGCTCACAACTGGAGTGAGGTATCAGAATATGGTGCTCACTTGAAAGGCGGTCAAAGTCAGCAACTCATATTTTCAGATGACAGTCAGTTTCTCCATAAATAATTAATTTTCCTAATTTTTACAGAAAATGATTCATTTATTTCCTTTTTCATTTCAGACCATCATTCTGCTATAGTTGGTGAACAAGTTATAACAATGAAATACTCTTTGGAAGATGAAGCATTGATATTGAACCTGCGTAAGGAGAAACACTTGGGGTGCAAAACGAATGAAAAGAGAGTTTCCAAATAAACGATGGACGATACCTGGACTTCAATATCTCCTAAAGAAAATCGATATCACAGGGTCAACCAAACGAAAAGAAGGCAGTGGAAGGCCAAAAACATTACGTACTGAGAAAAATATTGACACAGTTTCATCCATGATATGCAGTCAAGAAGAACGGCCCAACACCCTCAAGTCCGTTAGAGAAATTTCACAAACTACTGATATTTTTCGCTCTAGTGTTCGTCGTACAGTAAAAGATGATCTGGGTCTTAAATGTTTTAAAGAGTCGAAGTTCATAAGCTCTCTGCATCAAATAAGCAAGAGTTGAAAAGTGTCGTGCTCTGTTAGATCAATTCCGAGACAGAAAAGTGTCGAAAATATGGTTCAGCAACGAGAAGACCTTTATGTTGTTTCAACAATAAACACACAAAATGACCGAGTTCATGGAAGACAAAACATCTATCAGTCTAGATCGATTTTGCGGGGAACGTCCACATTTTTCTCAAGAAGTCATGGTTTCCATCTTTATTTCAAAGTTAGGGAAGTCAGAGATTGTTTTTGTTGATCAAAATGCCAAAATCACTGCTGCTTATTACCAAGAAAAAATCCTTGATGCGGTACTGCGGTCGATAAGGGAGAAAGTCAAGGTTACAAGCGTGCATTGATAATGGAGGAGGGCACATTCCGCATAATCTTGGACTCAATTAGGTAACTGTATAGAAACAAAGTTTTTCTACCCGTGTTTGTATAACAGCGAATTACAAAATAATGGTTACAGTTAGCAAAAATCCAACTTCACCACGAGATAGACCAAGAAATTCTATACAGGACACATATATTGATTGTACCAATAACATAAGATAAAGATAAAATTATATTGTTCAAAATTAGGGTAATAATTTTTTGGCCCACCTGGTGTGTGTGTGTGTGTGTGTGTGTGGTGTGTGTGTGTGTGTGTGTGTGTGTGTGTATATATATATATATATATATATATATATATATATATATATATATATATATATATATATTATATATATATATATGAAAATTATTTCACGAAAGTAACACGTGAAAAATATTTATTATGAATAAAACCACCATTTTGTGTTTCCTTTCCTTCGTGGTTTTATTCATCATATATATATATATATTAGGGTGACAACTTCTTATAGGGATAAAATTTGAAATTCAAAAAAATTTGCCGGCCATTTGTCCAATGCTGCCACCCTATGAGGAAACACCGTAGACGAAATCTCATGGAATTCGGAAAGCATTTAGGGGTGCCTCGAGTCACATGAATGAAACTGTCGCACGGAAGAAATTTCAAGAATGAACGAGTTTCGACAACGCTTCAAAAACAAAAATGTTTCGAGAATGCAAGTGTATTATATAATTTAATAGAATTGTTTCCTTTATTTCATACTATTGATTATGCAAATCGATTAATTTATTTTATTAAATTAAAATTTTCATAAATAAATCGTTAAATAATATGATGTGTATCAATCTTTGGATGATCAGCTTTTGGTGCTTCAAGTTCATTTTGCATACGACTACCTGACTGAAAACAACGCTTAGAAGTTCTCTCCCGATTCTTTTAGGATATCTAAGGTAATATTTTTTATTTTGATACATTGATTATATTATTATTGGAAATTGTCATCGCCTCGGTGGTACATGCTGCGCTCAAAGAATGGAATGTGTCAGAAAAGGTATCAGCTATGAGCTTCGACACTACAGCTTCAAATACTGGTTACTTGTCTGGGACATGCGTAATTTTGGAGCAGAAACTCGGCCGCCGACTCTTATACCTTGCATGTCGCCATCACATCCTAGAACTTGTCGTTGAGAAGGCGTACATGGAATGCATGGGACCATCATCTGGTCCAGATATCCTCCTATTCTCCCGCTTCAAAGAGACGTGGAATACAATTTGCCAAGATAAGTACAAGACCCTGTCAGACCTTCCATCGAGTCTGAATGAGAATCGAGAAGAATGATCGCTTGCTGGAATCTATATCTGACAAAACATCAAGCCGAGGGATGATTACCGTGAATTCTTGGAGTTGTCGATTACAATCCTTGGAGGTAATTTACCTAACTTTAGGTTTCGGCGACCTGGAGCACTTCACCGAGCACGTTGGATGGCAAAAGTAATTTATTCATTAAAAATCCTGCTGCTTTCCCATCAGTTCAGACTTACAACTCGTGAAATGTCTGGCTTAAAACGATTTGTATTTTTTGCCCTGGAGTTATATGTCAGCGCGTGGTTCACGGCCAGCAGTCCTTCATCTGCTCCCGCGAACGATTTGAAGCTTCTTCAAGACCTAGCAAAGTACCACGATGAAAAGATCTCAGCATCCTGCCTTAGTGTCCTCGGTCGTCACTTATGGTACCTCAGCGAGTACTTGATTGGTCTCGCACTCTTTGATAAAGGTATCAATGCAACGACGAAAAGAATATCGCTCGATCAATCCTCGAAAAAGAAGCTGCTGAAGATCCTCCAAAGCGAGCCCCAATACCTGCTGTTTCTTCCATTTCAACAAAGCAGCTCTCGGACTTTGCCTCGAAAGGATCAAAGCTTCTCTTTGAACTTCTAAAAATTAATGATGGTTTCTTGTCCAAGGAACCAGAGACCTGGCCGGACGACGAAGATTTCAAGACTGGTTTGACTATAGTTGAAGGACTAAAAGTCGTCAATGACATGGCACGATGGCAGAGAGGGAAATTGCCTTGATCCAGGCCTTCAATACAAAGATTACGAAGAATGAAGAACAGCGCCAACATCTCTTGCAGGTTGTTGAGGATCATAGGAAGTCTCAGCCTGGTACATTAAAAAAGGGGTATGGCTTGAGGAAAAGCAAGAATTAATAGGTGGTCTACAATTGAATGAAAGACACCCTGGAATATATTTAGTAAATATATTATTTACTTATTACGATTGGAGTACGCCTGCACTTAAACCTTATGAACTAAAACTAACGTTTATTTACATTAATTAAAACAAATATTAATTTATTTTTACTAGGTAATGAATAATTAATTTTTGTTATAAGGAGAATTATTTACCTCACTTGAGACACCCTTAAATATTATCTGAATGACCTAATATTTACAGTACATTGTTTTCTCATGTAGTAGCAGCATTGAACAAATGGCCAATAAAAAACTCCAACTTTCGATTTTTATTGTCACCCTAATATATATATATATATGGTTATATATATGTCCCATATATATATACCGGGTGTCCGAGAATTATCTGTACAATTTTTGGCTGTTATTAAAAGTCAACCATGAAGTGTAGAAATTCCAGTGTTGTCCCATTTTACAGAGAATCTCTCAGTTTTTTCTGATACCACGTTTTGACAAGTTTTTTAGAAATGTACGCGGGTGACAGACATTGATGATTTAAAAGCAAGAATCACAGCTGCTATTGAGCGAATTGATGTGGATTTGCTGCAGCGTACATGGCAACATTTGGAGTATCGATTGGATGTTTTGCGAATCACTAATGGTGCACATATCGAATGTTTGTAACAACGTTACTTTACTAAAAGAAACTTTTGAAAATACAGATTCTAAATAATCTTGTTTAAGAATTTTACGTGTGTTATCAAGAATTTTATTAAAAGATGAAATTGTACAGATAATTTTCGGACACACTGGAATTTCTAAAAAACTTGTCAAAACTTGGTATCAGAAAAAACTTAATGAGATTCTCTGTAAAATGGGACAAACTGGAATTTCTACACTTCATGGTTGACTTTTAATAACAGCCAAAAATTGTACAGATAATTCTCGGACACCCTGTATATATATATCACGTCATCCCATAAGTAATGTCGTTTTTTACGATAGATTAAGTTTAAACTAGTCCTACTCGGTTTAAGCATAAGTTTTTCGAAGGTTATATCTAAGAGATCTATCTTGTTTCGCTACATACTTTACAGACCTTGACCAGTGAAGACGTGTGTTCTGCTTTATGTGAACCCCTCATAAACATGGCGGTATCAGAAGAGCACATCAGGCATATAATGCTTTACGAGTTCAAAAAAAGGGAATAGTGCTACTGAAGCAACGCGAAACATTCAGGACGTTTATGGCAACGATATTCTGCATGTGAGGAAATGTCAAAGATGGTTTTCAAAAGTTTAGGAATGGTGAGTGCTGTTTGACAAATGCAGCACGCTCTGGACACCCTGCTTAGTTTGATGATGACCTGCTGTTAGCCGCACTTGAAGAAGACTGTTCAACAACTGTCGAAGAATTGGCCCAGAAACTCAATTCATCCCCATCCACCATCCATCGACATTTGCAACAACTCGGGAAAGTGCCTAAGTTAGGAAAATGGGTGCCACATGAATTGTCAGTCGACAATCTGAGGGTGCGGGTAAACATTAGCACAGCTCTTCATTCTCGTGAACTCCAAGATCCGTTTTTGCACCGTTTAGTGACTGGTGATGAAAAGTGGATACTGTACCAGAATGTTAAGCGCCGTCGACAGTAGGTTTGTGCCGGAGAACCAGCGACACCACAGCCAAAACCAAATCTTCACCCTCGGAAGGTGTTGCTTGGTGTTTGGTAGTCCTGATAAATGTGGTGTAATACACTTTGAAACCTTATCACACAACCAAGCAATCACCGCTCAAGTCTACTGTCAACAACTGGATCGATTGAACACAGCACTAAAAGAAAAGAGACCTTCTTTGGTTAATCGGAAAGGAATCGTGTTTCACCACGACAACGAACGTCCTCATACCGCTCGGATCACTTCTGCAAAAATTAAGGAGCTTGGGTGGGAAAAACTTCCACATCCTCCAGACCTTGCACCTTCAGATTATCATCTCTTCAGGAGTCTGCAAAACTATCTTGACGAGAAACAGTATACTTCTTTAGATGACCTGCACACCAGTCTTTGTAAGTTGTTTGCCTCAAAACCGCCTGAATTTTATAAACATGGCATTGAAAAGCTTGTAGGACGTTGGCAGAGTGTCATTGATTCCGATGGAAAATATATACTAGATTAAAAAGTTTGTTGAGTTTTTTTTGTCCTTCAAATTCCGATCTAAAAAACATTTGATATATATGGTGTCCCATAAGTCTGGAACCATAGGAAAAAATTATAAAAACGGCAATAAAAACGGCTTTTATTCACAGAACGTGTTGAATGTGTCCACCATTATTATTGAATATTGATACACGAATGCAGACGAGATATCCAGTCAGCAAGCACACGGCGAATGGTATCAGGAGTGATGGTGTTACATGTGTCGATGATGCGCTTCCGCAAATGTGCAACACTGAATTTTCTCCGCGTAGACCAACGCCTTCAAGTGACCCCAGAGATAAAAATCCAAAGGGGTGAGATCGGGGCTCCTCGCCGGCCACTCTACAGGCCCTCGACGTCCTATCCAATGACCAGGGAACTGTTGGTACAGCAACTCTCTTACCCGGATGCTGTAATGGGCAGGAGCACCATCCTGCTGGAACTATGTTGGGAAACCCCCATTTGTGTTCAAGACACTGGGGAATGCTTCCTCGTTGAGCACAGGCAAGTACCTGGATGCGTTCTTCCTTACTCAAAGACATCATGGGCACTTGCATAAACGGAAAAACGTGAATGACTTATTTTACCCTATGGTTCCAGACTTATGGGACACCCTGTATAATTTAGGGTGGTCCAATAGGGCGTATCATACTTTTCCGAGTCCGAATTTCACTCTGGCTAATATGTATTTTTATGTAAAATTTAATTCTAAGAGGGGTTTCTTTTCTGCAACTTTTCCCAAAGATCGCGTTATCATGTTCAAAATTTGCCGTTTTCTGTTCTATGTTGAAATACCGAATATTCAATTGAACACAACCTCATATTTTTAACCCTTTGTCGTAATTTGTTGCCATTTAGACACATTAACTTTGCTTAACTCTTACACAGGTTTAATACATACATAAGAAAAAAAATCTACTCCATTTGAATCTTTGTAACCATTTGGACGCAGAAGGCGAAGTTCAACATTCTCTCAATAGATGGCTCTGAGCAATTACGCCAGTTATAATTGTGAAGTAGAAGTGAGTGGACGCCATTTTTTTCGGTAAGGCCGGTCATCTTTCCAAAGACAAGGCTTTACTTGGCCATAGATGGCATGAAAGTCTGAAGGGCCAAGGAGGAAGTAATGGCCTCATCAGTTGAAGCTCTCACGCAGAGGTCAGAGGAGGAGAAGATCTCTGGGATATTCTTTGATGGCAAGCAGGATAGGAACACAAAGGTGTTGAAATATGACGAAGTGACAGGGAGATTTCATCCTGGCAAAGTGATCGAGGAGCATTACACTATCACGTGGGAGCCTCAAGGAAAGTACATCTTCCATTTCACTCCCGAGGAACCTGAGGAAGGAGAAAAGCCTGCTCATAAGATCGCTCAGGGCCTGCATGAGTGGCTTCTGGATCACGGAGCTGACGAGAGCCTTGTAATGATTGGAGGAGACTCTACCAACACCAACACGAGGTGGTCTGGAGGCGCCATAGCCCTATTGGAGAAGATGCTGGGTCGCAAGTGCCACTGGATGGTCTGTCAGCTCCATGTGAACGAGCTCCCCCTGAGGCACTTAATCATCAAGTTGGATGGCCCTGTAACTCCCCGGTCACGCTTCAGTGGGCCTATTGGAAAACTTCTTGAGAAAGTGAATGAACTTGAGGTCAACTTCAACTTCAAACCAGTGGAAGGAACTGAAGATATCATAGAGCTGCCAGTAGAGATAGTCAAATCTCTCTCCACAGGCCAGCACAACTGCTATCTCCTGATCAAAGCCATCAAGTCTGGAAGTCTCAGTCCACAGTTGGCTGGTCTCAAGTGCGGACCTCTGAACCAATCCAGGTGACTCACTACTGCACAGGCCATCTTACTGTTGTGGATGAGGGAGCACGGACTGAAGGGGGAGGTGTTGAGGAGGCTCGAGGTCCTCGTGAAGTTCTGCCTTAACTTCTACTTCAAAATGTACTACATCAAAGTGAAGCACCACCTCAAATTTGGTCCTGCACACGTTTTTTCAAGCCTGAGGCTGCTGAGGAACCAGACTACCGAGGTCAAGAACATCATTTCTGCTGCAGTGATAAGAGGAGCTTACCACGCACATCCTGAGAACATCCTGGCTTCATTCCTGTGCAGTGAGGATGAGCATCAGAGAGCTTTTGCTGTGAGCCAGATAGAGAAGATCAGAGAAGGAAGAGACTTTGGTGATACGACAGTGAGGCCCCATAAAAATCCCAAAGTTAATCTGCAAGCCACTTCACCTGAGGATCTCATCAACTGGGAATCAGAGAATATTTACAAGCCTATTTTCACCTGCAAGATGACCTTGACTGAGCTCGAGGATCTTAGTATAACTCCACTCAAAGTGGACGCTTTCTCTGTTCATACTCAGTCCTGCTAGAGAGCTGTACAGGAAGTTTCAACTGCTTCCCAAGCTGTGTACGGTCACGAGAGGAGAGATGGGTGGGTGAGAGCCAGGATAGACCATCGAGAAATGCTTCCAGTGTTCATCGAAGCAGGACATACTTAAGAGCTTTTCAGGTTCGAGTGGCTGATGAAGAGGCTGAAGCCATCGTTAATGCTCATAAGAGCTGAAAGTCCTCATAAGATCATAATATAAGATCTTATGAGGCCACGCTTTTCAGGAATCCAGGAAGAACAGACGTGTAAACCTACACGTGGAGGTGGTAAGTCTCCCGCTACTCGATCAGAGTAGAGCTGGTGAGCCGCGCCTATTCTTTGAAGAAAAACTTAAAATTCTTAAGTTTTACGAGAAATCTAAACACTTTTTCAGCACCCAGAGGTGTTGAAACACGCAAGAAGGCAAGGATGAGGTCAGAAAAGTAGCTTTTAGACTAAATCATATGCAGAACAGCTGCGCGCTTTGGTTTGGGTTCCCTGAGGCTGCGTTAGGCAGCCTTCAAATCAGAAAATCGCGATTTTGACCATGAAAATGAGATTTTTCGGAAAAGTTGCAAATAATAAACCCATTTTAGAATTAATTTTTACATAGGAATACATATTAGCCACTTTGTTTTTCCAAAATTTCAACCCTGAACCCAGAGTATGATATGCCCTAGTGGTCCAAACAATAAAATTTTTGTAATTTTTAACCTCCACGTGGCTGCTCGTATTCCTTTATCTATCAAACATCTCCATGCCAAATTTCAGCCTAATTGAATGATATTTACTGGTCGCTATGAATTTCATTTTACTACTCATTTTCTAGTAGATTGATCTTCTTGGGTTAAAAAACGTAAAAACAAGGGCAAATACTAGTTTATTTTTTGAAAACAGATTAAATCTCAAAGAAAACAACTTATTTTTTTTTAGAAAAGAGAATAACTCTTAAAGAAAACAGATTAATTTTTAAAGAACAAAAATGATATGTTTGATAGAAAATTACATTTATCATTCGTTTATAATATACAATTACACATCATTACTTAGACTAACGCTTCATCACTGACTCCTTCGAAGACGATGAGTAGTCTTGGCGATGTTTTGCTACTAATCGGAGGATGAATTGTTTTTGTTCTTCATCCTTAGTCAAAGATGTATTTTATGCCTTGATAAGGGCGATACCCCTCTCCGCCGAATCATTGACAACTTTTAGGTTGATCGCTATACGTCGAAACTCTTGAAAGCAATCATCCTCCGTCCAGGAATTGGGATCGGTCCTCAGGAAGGTATCCTCCGCTGCCTTCCTTCCTTCTTTCTTTCTTTAACAGACTGAAGATTCCCAGGGTCCTTTTGGTGACCATTTCATACAAATTCAAATCTTCAATGTTTCCTTCAAGCTTCAATCGACGAGTAACAGTTGGAGGTTTACGACCATCTTCCGTTTGGTCTCGGCATCGACTCTAGGATCGAAGAATGCAAAACCGATGAGATGCTCTCCAAGATACCACAGGTGCCGTTGAAGAGCTGTGGATGCTGCTTTGGAAATGGTCTGATTTGGGTACTTTTGCAAGATTTTAAGCAGCAGAATATCGTTGAAAGGAGCGTTGATTTCGATGGGGGCCCTGTTTCAAAAACGTGCGTAGACCAAGGCGATAAACAGAGAGAGCTCGGTGATATTCTCCGTCTCACGTGCTGTCAGCTGTAGCTGATGCTTGAACAGATAAATTTTGAGGACGTAGATGGCCTTGGCCATCCAGCGTGCATGGTTAGTTGGTCCTGGAGCGCGGACTTTGACTTCTTTCTCATCACGGAAACCCGAGGAAGGTGAGGCAGAGTCGTAGCAATTCCTCGTACTCATCACGCGATTGTTTAGACTCTAGTGCCTTTGTGAAGTACTGGATCATTTCCTCTCGAAGCTGGAACATCTTTGGATCTCTGAATAGGTTGTTTGAAGCCTTCATGAAGGAATCCTTCTGAAGCGATGGCCATTTCGTCTGAAAACGTTTAAAGAGAGTCATTTCCGGGCCACCTGTAGGTCCAAGAAGTGCGTTGCAGGTGTTTGACAAGACGACTTCAAGGATATGATGTCGACAAGCGATCCAGACAAGTTCCCTCCCTACTGCTTTTTCAATCATGGTACAGGCTCCCCTGTGAAGGCCAGTATTAGACGCAGTTGTGTCAAATACGAGACCTTAGATCTCACCGCGAAGATTCCAGTCATCAATCGTTGAAATGCAAGCCTTGGCCTCTATGAAAAAACTATATACAGTAGGGCTATGGATTGATAGCCTGATACCCTCATCCGTTGGAAATTTCCAGCAGACTTCAGTGGAGAGTTACCGACAAAAGCCCTATGTTTTTTCGTTAGTTTGTTATGTATGTGTAGGTCTTTAAAGGACCTCTTTGTTTATTTAATTGTTTTCGGGATTTGACTACCTAATGGCAAAGAAAGAAATTGCCTTACCTTATTATTTCGTTGGGCCTCGTTTCTGTTTCGATGTAGGGCCGTGGTACCATGGAGTTACACAATGAGTTCACTCGATGTAACTAATATAGGCAGTCACTATTTAAACCTCTGAAGGTATAGGCCTATCCTTCTTATAGTTATTAGGTTTTATATCATAAGGAATTCACTCAGAACTTTAGGGAAGACAAAAGCACATCTTCCCTGTTTAAAGCATTCGCTGTAACATAGAGCTCCGAGAGAGCCGCTATAATATAATCTTCGTATTTTAGTATAAATTGCTGATTTGGCAAAGGTTGATGACCCTTGCCTTGATGTAATCTCATGAGTTAGCAATGGAAAATTTTGATCACGTGAAATAATAAATGTTTCTCGTGGTTATGTAGGCCGGATGCCTACATACGGGTTCAATGTATGTATGGCAATCATTTCATTCCCATTAGGCTATGTCGCCAATCCAGAGGCAAATTTGTAGATATTTAATTCAATTAATTAATAATTTATATTTAATTATGAAATAAAGGTATCACATACGATACCATGTTGTAAGCGCGTATAGTTTTTCCATAGCCTCTTCTTCTCCTGTAGCTCGTTGTATTTTTGGCACGGCTAGGAGTTTTTCCATCCCATTTCCCGTAACGATTACCGCGGTTCGTTCGGCTGTTTCCTTTGCGCCGCCGATGTCGGGAAGTAGTTTCCCATCCCAGTGAAGAAGGGGTTCTTCGACAGAAAACGAAGCTTGATCCTCTTTGGCTGCTGCCTGCCTTGTTTGCCTTCTTGAACGACGGATGAAGCTGCGTGAGTCATTGTAGAAATATCATAGCCCAGGGCTTGAGGGACTGATCCAGCAACGAAGACTGCTCCTCGATCGGGAAGGTTGACGCGATCAAGAGCAGCAACCACATCTGATGTGAAGATATTGTTTCGTTTCGGAAGATGAGTGTGTACATCTGCTCTTCCGGTCGAAGTCAACGGACGATAATCATCGTTTTCAGCGTAGAATTATTTAGAGGATGAAGTGGATGTGCTGGATGATGGAAGAGCAGCAGCTCCAGCCTGGAATGCAGCCTCTCTTTCTTTGTACTTAAGAGCTTTGTCAGCATCTTTCTCCTGTCGACATCTCTCGCGGTATTCCTTTGCAAAATTAATATTGTCAGGGCCTGCCACACTGCAGGAAAAGACGACGTCTCGTTGCATCATCAGGAATTGGCGGTCTTCTTCATTGTCTATCACCTTCAAGACGTCCTTCGAGGCAACGTCGGAAAGCTCTGAGAGAGTCTCTTGGAACATGCTCTCTTTCACTCTGCAGGTTTGTAGAGTTTTTTGTGGTTTTTCTTCAACGCAAGGAACTCTTCGTACAGCTTTGACATCTTCCTAACGCATGAATCGACTCGCTGTGTAGGAATCCTTGCTCTGACATACTTGCAGGGCCTCTTTGCAGGCCAAATTGTAGCTCTCTTTCAAGGTCTTGGACTGTTCATGGTGGTGAAACTGAACCAAACGAAGCACATCACCACATGTGGGTAGCCTTGCAGTTGATAACTCGTTGATGGGCTTTCCTAGAACCAACGTTTCTGCAGATGAGCGAGTACTTCTAGCCATAACCTGAAAAAAGAGAAAATAATGCATTAACCATTTAGCACCAAAGCACAATTATATATGTGTTAAAGTAAAAAATTGCAAAGTCAAAATAAATAAAGTAAAAAAATTGGTTACAGTGGTTAGTGGTTGAGGGGTAGGAAGATATTCTTAAATATATTTTTTAAAATTTGGCTAAGTAAATAATGAACTTCAAGAGACAATTTTAATCATTTAATTTAATAGCAACATCCTTACCGGTTATAAATTTGCATATAAAGAACATAATTATATATATATATATATATATATATATATATATATATATATATATACTGAATAAATATAATACATATGAATTAATACTTTAATAATTATATATATGAATTAATAACTAATACATATGAATTAATACTTACATGAGATACTATTCCTAAGCTCTTGAAGTTTAAACGAACTTAAAACCGTCCTCCAACAAGTTTAAACTTGAAATGATGCACGAGTAAATGATTTGTCTGATTCACAAACAGCATTATACAAGAAATCGAACAATTGCATCATCCTCTGAAAGGTGGGCGGAGTCAATGTGGCGTGACTGCCGCGTCCTCTAAAAATGAAGCGGGTAGAAAATGATTAGCTAATTAATTGAAAGTGTGAAAATCATAGCGACCTCTTATTATGTACTGAATCGACAGATACTTTGCTCTTATTCCTTTAGATGTGAAATGATTTTGTGCAGCCATGTGAAGAGCATTTCCAACTATTTTGAAATTTTAGCCCAAATTTTGGACCACCCTAAAATATATATATATATATATATATATATATATATATATATATATATATATATATATAAAGATGTTTGCTTGTACCTCGTGGGGAATGGACGTGTTGTTTCTCTCTATGTATTAACATCCAAATAAGAAGGGAATAAACTTCTCAGTGGTTTATTCTGTTTACACCCTAAAGTGTATATTAAAGTATCAGTGAATCCGGGCTTATAAATTATAAAGTGAAATTCATTAAAATTAAGAAAGTGCAATACAGTTTACATAAATTACCACCAGTTTAACGTATACAGTATATTTAGGTCGTAATACGGTTGTCATTCGACAAAAGTTTGAAACAAAGCAGGAAAAAGGTCATAAAAAACAAAGGTCATAAACCCTCGTGACCATCGAAAGGAAAGAAAAGAAAAAGAAAAAAATTGTGCGTATCTTTTTACGATAATTAATGAATAGTATGACCATGGGTTCAAATTCTTACTTAATCTGCAATTTGTGTAATTTGAAAACAACTGAAAACGCAGCAATCAGATGTGATTTCTGTCAAAAACTGCAAGACTATATCCGCATAAATTGGGATGATGGGAAAATATCCCTCGTCTCGAACGCTAAACAGATCGCGGGTCAAATTTGTGCGCGACGCACATACACAGACTGTAAACTCTTTTGTGGTATTTAAAGAAATGGAGAAAGCGAATACGAGTGTTACAGAAAAGGAGGGAATAATGGGGAAACAAGAGTCTCGAAAAGTCCAAATACAAAACCGGATGGATGATAGAAGAACAAATAACAACATAACACGGAATGAAACATAAAAGAAAGGAGAGAGATAAGTAAAAGTTGCGATGTAGTAAAACTGCCCAACGAGCAAAATGATAAAAACTAAAAACGTAGAAAATAAACAGCATAAGAAAAATTATGTAAAAATTAAAAACATAGAAAATAATCAGATGACAAGAAATAGAAGCGTAGAAAATACAGTTTGTAAATACTACGCAAAAGGGTACTGCAGTCATTAGGATGGGCAATGCATCTATACACATCCCACGTTATGTAACTAACATTACGCAAGAGGATATTGCAAATTTGAAAAAAAATGCGAGTTCCACCATCTTACTCGCAACACCTATGCATCATATGGGAGGTGCAAATACGGACAGAAATGCCGTTGCCACCACCCTCAAAGGAACGCAACAGGTCAACAGGAAAAACGAGCATCAAAGAGGGCAACCAATTTTTTGGACGTAGCCAACACAATGAAGCTGCTAAATATCATCCAGCAAATACAAAGTCAGCTGACAAATATAGGAATCTGAGAGCCGGACAGAAGGCACGCACAAAGACACTTCATGCGTTATCGGGACAACAGGTACCGACAAAGATAAAAAGAGGCAAACTCTGGAAGGATCACAAGCCAACCAACGTTGGAAAACGAATCGGAACCACATGTATGTAAAAACAATAGAGAAAAAATAAAAATAATCCTAGCCAACATTCAGGGCCTTAAATCAAACCATTCCCCAAACAAAGTTTTATACCTGAAAGGACTCGTACAAGAAACCGGAGCAGACTTTGCGTGCCTCACGGAAACCCATCTAAATAACTTCCAGATAAACTGTGAAAACTGCGAGTTCTGTATTGACAAAAAAAAATACAAATTGACAACTATAACATCCTCCGAGCCGACAGAACAGCGATACGTAAATGAGGATGTGCTATTTACACATGCGAAAGGCATGTGGCAGAAATGACTATAAGTACCTCAAACAGCTACGTAAAATGTGTAGCAGCAAAAGTTGAAAATTAAGTATGGTACTAACTGTAATGTACAGACCCCCAAACACACCAACCTCAAAACTTTCAGATTCCATTACAGAGGTAAGAAACTGGGTAAAAGATCTACACTCTCCAACCCCAAATATATTTCTGTGGTGATCTTAATTTTCCATTCATGAAATATAAAAGGATAAGAAAAAATAAATGTATACACCAGGACAAGGGGAGCACACGGGAAGACCAGAAGCAGGTAAAGATGCTATTAGCTCTAGCTGATGAATTTATGTTAACACAAGAAATAAAAGAAAACAAGAAAAACCAACTGCCTAGATTTGGTATTCACAAATAACAGCAACCTAATTGATAATGTAGAAATATCCCAACTATAATATCGGATCACAACATTATTGAAATAACAACCAATATAAAAGCAACAGGAAAGGAAAGAACACGAACAAAAAAAGAAGCAAATCCGAAATTTTTAATTTTCACTCCAAAGCTATAAATTGGGAAGGTGTTTTATCCAACATAGAAGTAATAGATTGGAAAACCATCTTCAAGGCCAAGACAACGGAAGAGATGCTAATGACCTTAGAGGAGAAGACGCTGGAAATTGTGGAAAGACATGTCCCAAAAATACAACGAAGAGGGAAGAGAAGCAGGTTCGAGAGACAAAAGAGGTCATTGTTCCGAAAGAGAAAAAGAGTGACTACAAAATTAAGTTAACTGCAAAAACAACATCAGAAAAATATTAAATGATAAACTGCAGAATATCATACAGCAAAATGACGACGACGACGCTATAGAAGCGATAAAGGTTAACTCAAAGTACTTCTATAATTTTGTAAAAAGGAAATCGAAAAATCATACGACTATCGGACCTTTGAAAAATGAAGACAATGCTTTATCTGATGATCTGACAGAAGTATCAAACTGACAAACTGATATGCGATAGAAAAGCGTTCTTTGAAGAAGAACTACAGAGAGAAAGTATAACGGACTTCGACTTTACGACAGATGATATTACGCAAGCTATACGGAAACTAAAAGCAAACTCAGCGGCAGGACGGGACAAATGGAATGCCACACTGATCAAAAACTGCAAGAATACAATCGCTGAGCCCCTATATTGGATATGGAGACGATCACTAGACACGGGAGAAATATCGGGCATCCTGAAGAGCGCGAGCATAGTCCCAATATATAAAGGAGGAGATCGATCAGAGGCCAAAACCTATAGGCCAGTGTCGCTTACATCTCATCTCACTAAAATATTTGAAAGAATAGTTAGACAGAAAATTTGACTTTTTGGAAACTCAGAAAAAATTAAATGATAACCAACATGGATTTCGGTCAGGCAGATCATGCCTATCGCAACTAATCGAACACTTTCAAAACAATGATGTAATATACACAGACTTTGCCAAAGCGTTCGACAAGTGTGACCATGGAATCATAATACATAAACTGAAATATATACGGGAATAACAGGAAGAGTAAGGAAATGGATATATAATTTTCTTAGTGAGCAGCGGCAAGTCGTAACAGTACAAGGAATATCTTCATCAGAATCAGAGGACCTCAGGTCAGTACCACAAGGAACAGTATCAGCTCCACTAATCCTTTGCCGATGACACAAAGATCAGTAGAAAAATAAGAAACACAGAGGATATAGGATCTCTACAAACAGACATGAACAGATTCTACAAGTGGACGGAAGACAGCAATATGAAGTTTAACACTGAGAAAAGGGAAGACCTAAAATCCATGGAATACTATACCCCAAATGGACAGGAAATTCGAAGAAATTCTAAAGCAAAAGCTTTAGCTGTTGTAGTGACTGATGATGCGAAATTTGAAACACAAAACAAGATAGCAGTAAAAACAGCAAAGAGAATAACTGGGCAGATACTGAGAATCTTTAAACGAAGGGATAGGAATATTATGATTTCCTCTATTGAAAACACTGATCATACCCCCAAGTTTGGAATACTGCTCGGTCCGAACATCCCCATATAAAAAAGAAGATTCAGAGAAGTAGAAAAGGTAGACTGTGTCGTGTTCCAAAATTAAAGGCGAGACAGGGAACATCCTTAACCCTGAAAGAAAATAGTTCTGTTGTGAGAGGACCAAAACTGTTTAATCAGCTGCCCAAAGACCTAAGAAACAACGAAGGGAGTTGCAGTGGACATCTTCAAAAGAAGATTAGACGCCTGGCTCAGAACAATCCCCGATGAGCCGGGCGTACCTGGCTATGTGAGGTGGAGAGCTTCACCAGGCCAACTCGAGAGGAGGGGCGACAAGCTTGACCTTCGCGAAATGAGGAATCATCGCGCGGAACCTTTGTAAAGTTGTAAGGTATATATATATATATTAGGGTGTCCCAGCCTCACATGTGAAAATAAAAATTTGCAAGAGTCAAATCGCACACCCCTTTAATTAATTACACTTGAAGAAAGGAAAAAATGGGCGAAATTTCATTGGCCTATTAGGAGGGGAAGGGTCCCCTCATTGACCTTGTTTATTCGACCCTATATGAACAAACATAAATGCTCAGCATTAATCATTCTAGAATGGAAGAATGAAATGTAAATTCTTTCTAATGACTAAATTAAAGGAAATGGAAATTCTTTCTAATGACTAAATTAAAGGAAATGGAAATTCTTCCTAATGGCACATTTCATTTCGGAGGACAGGATCTTTTTGTTTGCTGAGGGGAACTGCTGGCGGTGGTATTCGACGACTTGGTACACGAGCTGCCGTTCCTCCTCATTTTTTGTCAGGCCCTTGTTGAAATCTTCCGCAAGTTTCACCGCCCATTCTGCCGCGGCGTTCACAGACTTCAACGATGGTGCACATCCTTCGAGATCTTTGGGGGTTTTTGGAACCGGCAGCTTCAGGCAATGAAAAAGGTTTTGAGTCCTTTTCGTGACCAAGGTGCTCAAATCCGACCGTCTCACGGTCAAGACACTCTTTCCCTCCAGCCGACGCAGATCTTTTGGGTTTTCTGTCTTCTTGTGCAGGTTTTGGAGCATGGCCGTCTTCTCTGCATCGGTGGTTTTGGAGGAGAACATAGCGAGTCTGGCTAAATCTTCGCTTAGGTACCAGAGGTGGCCCCAGAATTTTGTCAATGCGGCGGTACCTACATCATGATCCACCGCCTTGTACCGCTCTAGGTCCTCCAACAGCTCCAGGTCATTGACGGGCGCGTCCGCCGTCAATGGAGCCTCGAACCACCTCTGGAGGTAGATGGTGATGGCAAAGACGTTTATCCTGCGTAGTGACCGGACCTCGTGAGTGGTCAGGTGGAACTGGCTTTGGAAGATGAACATCTTAAGACAGTAAATGCCTTTGGCCATCCACCTGGCCCGGTGGTATGCTCCAGGACGATTGTACCGGAGATCTCGTTTGCCATGACCATCGAGGAAGACCAGAGCGAGGATCAGGAACTCCCGGTAATCGTCTCTTGGGTGGCCAACTTCAAGCTGGTCTTCAATGAAGTGGACAATCTGCTCTTTTTTCAATGCCACCCATTCCGAAAGGATGTCGCTTGGGCCATCGCTGTTGAGCGGAGAAGCCTGCTTCTGGTCGATGAACTCCCATTGGGATTTGAAGTGAGCGAACAGCGCAATTTCGGGGCCAGAAGACCTGAAGAACAGGTAAAAGACTGAGGTGATTACCAATTCCATCATGTGGTGTCTGCAAGCCAGGAAAAGAACGCGGCGGTCCATTTGGTCCTGGATAATCGTACAAGCGCCGCTGTGAATACCGGTATTCGCCGCTGTTGTGTCGAAGCAGAGACCGGCAATCCATGGTTGAACTTGCGGCCAATCGTCCAGCACCTTCAGAACAGCTCCAGCCATCCGCTGTCCTGTGCTGTCAGGGATTTTTGGGATCGCCAACAACTTCTCAAGATTCTTCCCGCTGACCAGCACTGGTATGCGATCCGATTTCCCTCCATCTGAATCAGGGAGGAGTTTGCCATCAAAGTGGATGACAAGCGGCGTATCAGGATTGAACTCGGTCTTGATTCCGGCTGCCAAATTCTTCCTGGACTTCTGCCATGAACGGTGAAGACTTGATTTGGACAAGGTGACCGAGGATAACTCAACTCCTGCGGCAGCGAGTGCTGGAGCCACAATGTGCATCGCTTGGCGTACTGAGGTTCCAGTTCGATCCAGGGCTGCAGCAAAATTGGGATATTGGATGATCCTCCTTGCCGACACTTTGCCGTCCTTGGGAGCGGATCGAGGAGCCGAAGGACCAGGAGAGGAATATTGGACATCATCATTGGATGCTTCGGCCATGGACTCCAAAGAAGAAGAAGACCCACTTTTCACTGTTCCTTTTGCTTGCAGTGAGTCCATCTCTTCGCAGCTTTTCTTCTTCCTCTTCTCTTCAGCTGCTCGGCGTTTCTCCCGCTCCGCTGCCCTGCGAGCAAACTCCAGGTCCTCTCCTCCAATGTACATCTTCCGCACGGTTCGCTGGTCATTCAGAAAGTCTCGATCTTTGGGGACTTTGATGAGTTTCATGGCGTTGGCATGAGCTGTTTCGAACAGTGTATTCAGGTTGGCTTGGAATCCCTTTTCCCGCTCCAGTTGCTTCTCTCCCCCATGGTTTCAGTTTCTGGCAACCTTCTCGTAGTCCGTGGAGAGGGCCTTGATCCTCTCGACGCACTTGGGCTTGTGGGGGTTGGAATAGATGCCTGAGCCCACACTGCCATAACCTCATCAGCTACCACATTGGCAACTTCCGCCGTGGACGTTTTTTTCTTCCGAGTGAAGAACAACAGACGTTGAAGAACATCTCCCACTGTCGGGAGTTGACACAGCGTTTCCAGGGGTTCATTTCGCAACACCCCCACCAACCACACAGTCTCCTGCTTTCTTGTATCCATAACCTGAAAAGAAATATGCTACAATTAGTATAAGGTAGAGAGTAGCCGTTCAGCAATAGTAACACATGGTTTGAGGGACCCTTAAAATTAAAGAACACGAATGAAATTCATCTTGCTGGCATGTTTTCACAAGTGGAAGAAATTAGGGGTGTGTGCATGACAAACTTCAGGAACAAAAAAAATTGGGACACACTAATATATATATATATATATATATATATATATATATATATATATATATATATATATATATATATATATAGGAACAGTATTAGCTCCACTACTCTTCATAATCATGCTAACTGACATAGATGAGGACGTTACCAGAGACAGCACAGTAACATCCTTTGCGGATGACACAAAGATCAGTAGAAAAATAAGAAGCCCAGAAGACATAGGATCTTTACAAACCGACATAAACAAAATCTACAAGTGGACTGAAGACAACAATATGAAGTTTAACACCGAGAAATTTCAGCTATTACGGTACGGAAAAAGAGAAGACCTAAAGTGCATGGACTATTATACCCCAAATGGACAGGAAATTCAGAGAAATTCCAGAGCAAAAGATTTAGGGGTTGTAATGACAGATGATGCGAAATTTGAAACACAAAATAAGATTGCAGTAAACAGAGCAAAGAGAATAACGGGTCAGATATTGAGAACCTTTAAACGAAGGGATAGGAATGTAATGATTCCTCTACTGAAAACCCTGATCATACCCAAATTAGAATACTGCTCGGTCCTAACTTCCCCATATAAAAAAGAAGACATTAGACAGCTGGAGGGGATCCAAAGAAGCTTCACAGCCAAGATCAATGGGTGCAAAGAACTAAATTACTGGGAAAGATTACGAGAACTAGACCTATATTCACTGGAAAGGAGAAGAGAGAGATACACCATTATTTACACTTGGAAAATAATGGAGAAACTAGTCCCTAATCTTACTCTGAATCCCATAACTCCCAAACAACGATGGAAAGTAGAAGCGGTAGACTGTGTCGTATTCCCAAATTGAAGGCGAGACAGGGAACATCCTTAACCCTGAAAGAAAATAGTTTTGTAGTGAGAGGACCAAAACTGTTTAATCAGTTGCCCAAAGGCCTAAGAAACACGAAGGGAGTTGCAGTGGAAATCTTCAAAAGAAGACTAGACGCCTGGCTCAGAACAATCCCCGATGAGCCGGGCGTACCTGGCTATGTGAGGTGGAGAGCGCAAGAATCCAACTCACTACTTCACCAGGCCAACTCGAGAGGAGGGGCGACAAGCTTGACCTTCGCGAAATGAGAAATCATCGCGCGGAACCTTTGTAAGGTTGTAAGGTATATATAAAACAAAAGCAGAAATCGTATTTGCCGCAGTACAAATGTAAATTGTAGTTTTATAAAATTGAATAACTACGAGTTTGGATTAAATCTACTCCCGTGTGACTACAATTTTCTTTACTACAACTTTCATCGCTTTATAAGATTCAATTTCAGAGTTGTCGTATTACTTTACTTTTCGTCCTTTTATAAAATTCGCTTCTGATTAATCGCGATAATCACTATGCATTTTCTGGCGATTATCATGGACCATTCTTCTCGGTGAGACCCAACCCTAATTACCATACACGCGTTTCCTTTTACCGATGCAGTGGACGCGGTCTTAACCACAGCGAGGCCAATTACCCCCCCACCACCAGACAGTTACCTTCGAGAAAAGTTTCACACCATCAAAGATTACGAGACTCGTCATAAATTAGTCCAGTGGAAGTCACGAGCGAACACAAAAAATTGGGGGAAAAAGTGAAAGTGGATCCATATATACACCTACTATTTCTTGATTTTATCATTCAGAGACATCCAAGACACCTTACATCTAACAACCAAAGATTAATTAATGCTGCGTAATGCTTATCAACCAAAGCATTATTAATACATAATACTGTACTATTATCGGAGGAACCACTAAAGTTCTGGTTCCTGAGGACGAAACGTTACTACATAATCCAAGGTTAAATAGTTCTTTCGACCTAGATAAAATAATGTCTACAAACTAAGGACAACCGAAGATTATTTGATACCTTAGTTCTATCCTTTGCGGTTGTTTGGTTGATGTGTTCTACTTGATTGTTGTTCCTTTGCCTTCGGTGGGTGTTGACTTCATTATTGGCTTGCTCCTCTCGGCTGAGTGTGCGGTGAGTGGTTCCTGAATTGGGTTGTTGGTTGTTAGTTTGTAGGTGAGACTGGTGGGTATTGTGGTGATGTTGCTGTTGAAGGTTCAGGTGGTGATGAAGGTTGTGACTGTGGTGAATGGAAGAATGGTATTGGTGGTGGTTCTTTAGGTTCTTCTTATGACTGAGAGTTTCCTCTTCACAGACGGTGGATGAGTTTATCGTTTCTTGACAATTACTCGTGATCACAACCTTCGAAACGAGCAAGAATTGAATGCTTAGCAAACGTAACGCCCTTCCACTCGTTTCATAAATTTACGTTCTAAACAGATAAGAAGTACCTGAAGTAGGTGAACAGAGCTTTTTCTACGAAGTTAGAATCTACATTACAAATTTAATACATTAAATCCAATGTTATTTAATTTTGTTTTTTCATTTTATGAGCAAAGGCTATCTGAAAGTCTTCACTAAACTTTCACAAGTTTGATTAGCTCCTAACCCATTTTCTTAACGTTTATTTATCCAGGCCATTAACGCACTATTAAATTCATAAAAATTACTCGATTCCACAATCAACAGATGATGATGTTAATTCTCACCTCTTGGCACTGTCCGTAGAGGTCAATGATGCAGTAAGGTTTTGGAGGAATTTCCTTGGCAGCAACACCTTGGTCAACCCCATTCACGTACAAGTGAAGCCTCGACTCATTGTCAACCAAAACCCCGACCAAATGACCCCCAGAACCACCTGATAAACTGTCTAAGTTGGGACCATAACGACCTTTTATCTGAAATAAACGGTGATTGGAAACCATGAATGAATCGTAAATTGAGTAAACCTTTTTGGGGGAGGGGGGATTATAACTAATTATGACTACCTTTCCATGAAAAGCCAAAATATGACTATCTTTATTTGAACAAATCTGAAAATATGTGATGTCAAATTATCTGTGAAGAATGTCCTCTGCACCTGTCCTCTAAACCTGAAATCAATGAAAGACTGAAACCGTAATACTATATTGAGAAACATGAATTTTATATTGTACGCAATAATTAGTCAAACTGACTGACTGACTGACTGACTTAAAAAAAAAAAGTAATAATTACTTTAACTCCATTGAAGAAAACTGAATCTCCGCAAACGACCCAAGTGTTCCTCTTTAGGTCAAAAGTGGAGTTTGGCAGGGTGAGTTTGTCCGGAGATTGCGTTGTCACTCCGATCATAAGAGAACTCGACCAACGAGACTGGAGAGCACCTAATCGGACCTTAAAAAAAAATATCGGGTTAAATTCATTATATTGAAAGACTAATCCCAAATTTAGAAAACTGAAAAGTTCACTATGCGAGTACTGTACTCAATAATTCAGTTAAAGAGGCAATTTTCAAGCGAGTGACTATAAAAGGGCTATAAAAAATATGTACCACACAGTCACCAAGTAACAAAGCCTAGCTTGATATACTTAAAATACCATCTTTAAATTTATAGAATGCACTCGAGTGGGTTTTACAGCCGTGTACATAGGTTTTGAGTAAAATCCCAAAATCCAGACGCAATTCAGATAAAGCGTCTATAGGCCCTAATTATTAACCTAGCCTAATTTAACGTACCAAGTTGTTATGAACTGTCTCCAAACTGCGTCTGGATTCTGGAAATTTACCAGTTTTTAAAATAAAAATTTCACCCGAGAAAAAAATTGTAATTTCCAACTTAAATGATTTCCTAAACAATTTACATTGAAGAGCACCTCAGTCATCGAGAGGGGTTTTATTTTATAATCCCTTCTTTCCATTTTGAGAGAGCCTCACGCGCCCTTTTTTATCGAAGTACCTGGAAAAGTGTGGCTCTGAGCAAGGGCTTCGACGAGAGAACAATGCCCTGGTTGTAACTCTCTATCCGGCAGGCGGAACAGCGGTCGGGCGAAAGTTCAATGTTCCTGCCTCGGTTCTCATGGAACTGCACAACCAGTGAGCGACTGGGGGACCTTCAGTAGTGGGCTCCACGCCTCCAGTCATTTCATTAGGATCTATGGACGCACTGAAGGAGAATATTCACTACTATTACACGTAAAAATGAGTGTCTGATTTTAATAGTTTCCTCTCCACCAGAAGAATTGATAGTAACTTTTAGTACCATATTTTATTTCTCTGAAAAGGAACTGTTCTTCTCTTATGACAAACTTATATCAGCCTACAGACGAGACAGAGGTAACGGTTTATATAATCAGTAGTAAATGAGGAAAGGATTTAGGAATGTTGGGGCAAAGTTCAGGACAAATTTCTTCCGAAGATAACAACAGTCAAGATTCATTTGAGAGAAGATACAAAATTAACTGATAATAAGTTTTTAAAAACTAACAAACGTTTGTGTTAATTTTAAACGTATACAGAATGTTACCAGAATTGTATAACCCAAGGCTCGGATCAACATTGATATTATGAATGGCTGTAAAATAGGATTTGAATATAAAAACTGAACAACATCTCTTACGAAGGAATAATGACTTTTGCCTTATTATCTTTGACGTTTGTTTTTTATTCACGAACGTCACAGTAGATGACCAGTCAGCATATTTTAAAGAATCAGACCTTTGTCACTGACATACAGACCACATTAGCAATAACGTTACGTACTTTACATTAAAGAACGCAAATTTAGATTTAACAATAAATTGTACCGCACGACATTTGGAATGGCGATGACCAATCCCTCGTCGCCAATTCCCTCAAAGTCGCTTACGCGGAGTTCTTTGAGAAAAAATGATTATTACCCAGGATAAAACCAGTGGCATCACACGATGTCAGTCGGTCGACATCACAATCTGCTTATGATGGGAAGATAAAAGTGTTGATAAATTGCTTATTCAGTTGAACGGTTTAGTTTTCCCCATAAAATTTACAGTGGCAAAAGAAAAGGTTAACTGCCTTCTTTTTCGCATACAATAATACATAGAACATCCTCCTCGGCCTTTCAGTTCAGCGCATAAAGAAAACTGATGAGCATAAATTAATTTGTTCACCACCAACACCATCACCCCACCCACCACCACCACCACAACAACATCGATCAATTAAGAAATGTGTCTTTCCTTCCCACGTACTAAAAGAGAGAAAAACTATGAACAAGACTGGAAAACAAATATTGGGCACATTTTCTAAACACACGATGAAAGAGCTAAAAGAACATTTTTATGGTTCAATAAAAAATAAAAAAGTGTTAACGCTTAAAACCGTATTATCTTTACAATTCATCAAAAACTTCATTCAAATACTTAATAATCTCAATTTAACATTAGAGTGATCTTCCATTATAAAAATACAATTTGTCAACTACTGATAAAGAACTCTCCTGATAACGAAACTGCGCGCGCTTATAAAATTCCTCGTCATGATTGCCCCGCATATTATACCGGAAGACGGGTAATTCACACTATTATTAACATTCGTACTTTAAGTTTAAAAAGAAACTGGACTGTTATCTTGGAAAGGAATTTGGCCTCGACTTTGCTCCAACACTCCCAAATCCTTTCCTCACTTACTCCCGGTTATATAAACCCTGAACTCTATGTCTCGTCTGTAGAGCTTGACAATGTGTTTCACAATAAACGAACCAGAGACCAAAGACTTCCTAAGTAGCAGTCGCGAGCGGTACCCTCACACTACAAACGAATGAAAGTTAATAGAATCTGTCGAATGTTTAAACGACAAACGGAACACTACTAAACGCTTTCGCGTCCAGAAGTTTTTACGATGTTCACCCTCCCGCACTCAAGGTAATGGCAATACTTTATTCTTTCTAGTATAGCATTGGAGTTCATAGATGGTTTTTGTAAGAAACCACGCGTGTTATTCCACACACCACACACACACACATATATATATGATACACACAGACCGTGCACTCTTCTGGGATAATTAAATCCACTATAGTCCGAATAAGTAATGGTAAATGACAAATACCATAGTTTTTCTTTTTCATGATGTAAGCGGTGCTAGGCTGCTTTAAACCCTAGATCCATGTCCCAAAGCTGGATCCTGTCTGCTTTGCAGATAGCTGGTGAGGGAAGCTATATTTATGGGACCTCTTTGCGAGAGACCCGTTGCCCACGTCGGGCTTGCATCATCAAAAAGAAAAACTATGGTATTTGTCATTTACCATTACTTATTCGGACTATAGTGGATTTAATTATCCCAGAAGAGTTCCGTGTTCCATGCACGGTCTGTGTGTATCATAAAAAACTCAGGGAACCATTCTGAGTTCATTCCCAACATATATATATATGCTGCAAACCCACAAAGAAAAAGAAAAACGATTCTAAGGCCTTTCGTGTATTCAGAGCTACACATCGTCATTCCCTGACGAGGTATAGCTCTGAATACACGAAAGATCTTGGAATCGTTTTTCTTTTTCCTTGTGGGTTTACATCATTCATTCATTTCACGTGTTTAATTGTGAAATTCATCCCATATATATATATATATATATATATATGTTAAACACAGACCGTGCATGGAACAAGGAACTCTTCTGGGAAAATTAAATCCACTATAGTCCGAATAAGTAATGGTAAATGACAAATACCATAGTTTTTCTTTTTCATGATGCTAGCCCGACGTGGGCAACGGGTCTCTCGCAAAGAGACCCCATAAATATAGCTTCCCTCACCAGCTATCTGCAAAGCAGACAGGATCCAGCTGATGAGGGAAGCTATATTTATGGGATCTCTTTGCGAGAGACCCGTTGCCCACGTCGGGCTAGCATCATGAAAAAGAAAAACTATGGTATTTGTCATTTACCATTACTTATTCGGACTATAGTGGATTTAATTTTCCCAGAAGAGTTCCTTGTTCCATGCACGGTCTGTGTTTAACATATAAATTTCTCAGGGGACCATTCTGAGTTTGTGTATATATATATATATATATTAGGGTGGTCCTCCCTTATAGAGGCGATATTTTTTTTTGGTAATTTACATGCTCCCACCCAATAAAGTTGTTCCACTTAATAAGAAAATAATTCTGCTTCAATTTGAGCTCGATCGGATAATAATTAGAGGTGGCTGTCGAAGCTTGAAGTTACCACAAAACAGCAAGGCGGGGGTTTTCTATTGACCCCCTGAACAATCTCAGTTGGCCCCCAGGGATCCATGGATCACCACTTGGGAACCACTGATATAATGTGTAGTTAGAAGATTTTTATTTTGCATATATATTTTAAATTATAAGCGTTATACATAACACTGATGACGTACTATTTTGAATCGTCATGGCTGGCAAGACCACTCACTGTAGCTCACTGTTTAAGATCTTCTTAGTAGGTTCAGGATATTTCTTCCTGTATTGCTCCACGACTTTCAATAGGTATTGAAGTTGTTCTTCATTCTTAGTGTGTTTTCCACTATAATCCTGGATAAATGCAATCCCGCGTTCGGTATTGTCGTTCACGACCTTGATGTTTTCACCTTTCCGAAGAGCCTCTTGAAACTCATCATCTGAGTCAGGGCCGTAACTAGGGTTTAGAAATTAGTGAGGTCCAGATTTTTTCGAGCGCGGCGGGACGAGCAAAATTCAGACCAAAATGACATCTACAAACACAACCCAAGCTATACACAAAACACAAAACGCTCGACGCTCCCTCTTTTCAAAAGAAAAGCGGTAATATGCGTTTCATACACGGAGAACGGTTCAGTCTCTTTTTTTTTTTAGGAAATAATTACTGAGGTCCGGACCTCGGTGACCTCATAGGTAGTTACGGCCATGATCTGAGTCCCATGTTGACGGGTCTTTTTGCATAAATGCAGTATTGATATTGAGGGCCCGTATAAGCTTGAATGAGTTTCTCGTGCTCAAGGAATCCAATGTTGGGAGATGATCTTGACGAAGGCTCACACGTTTAGGACATTTTAGGCTGCCTTCTGTCTCATTAATTCCCTTTACAATTAATCTTTTTGTGTCTACTGATACAGAAGCATCAAACAGTGCCAATCCCACCATTTCCTCAGATAGGTACCACAAGTGGCCAGCAAATTTAGATGCTGCAGATTTTGCCCATTTTAAGGATTCGTTAAAATTTAAAGTTTGACAGCCACCCTAAATATTATCGGATCTGGTAAAAACTTTGCCAAAATAATTTTTTTATGAAGTGGAACTACTTTATCGGGTGGGAGCAGTAAAAATAAAAAATTCGTTTTTGAGGACCACCCTAATATATATAATATATATATATATATATATATATATATATATGATGAATAAAACCACGAAGGAAAGGAAACACAAAATGGTGCTCAAGCGCTTTCGTCTAATGACATCCTCAGGAACACTCATTAGACGAAAGCGCTTGAGCACCATTTTGTGTTTCCTTTCCTTCGTGGTTTTATTCATCATAAATATTTTTCACGTGTTACCTTCGTGAAATAATTTTCATATATATATATATATATATATATATATATATATACAGGGCGTCCCAAAAAAATGTATACACACTTTAAATAATTATAAAGGCAGTGTTTATTAAAATACATTTCATTTTCAAAATGTAATAGAATCTACAGACATTATTTAATTGTTTTGTCAACGGCTGTTTTCAAACTGACGTCCGTTCTGGTCCAGGCACTGCTGATAACGCGAAGCAATGGAATCGCAAACATCACGAAACATTTCGTTTGGTATTTGTGTGCATTCTCGTTCAATGGCTGCTCTCAATTCAGCGACTGTTGCAGGTTTTATAGCGTAGACTTTGTCTTTTAAGTATCCCATAAAAAAAAAGTCTAGTGGTGTGAGGTCTGGTGAACGCGGAGGGTATTCTACGAAACCCCTTCGTCCAATCCACATCCACATCGTGCCAAGTACCACTCGCAATACTCCACTCTTCGGTCCGGATCATCTTCGTTAATAGCATGGACTAATCTTGGAATGTAACTTTTCCATTGACAGCGCTTCAAAATGCGTTGGACAGACGATTCTGAAATTCCTACCTCACGACTCGCTTGCCGCACAGATTTTCTTGGACTTTGGTGATACGTTTCCAGTACTCTTTCTTGCTTTGTGGGGCTTGTCGATGTCCGTGGTCTTCCGGAACGCTTCTTGTGGACATTCTGAACAGTTCCATCGGCTTCAAACTTATCTCTAATTCGAGTGATGGTAAGTCGCGTTGGTGGATCTGTTTGAAACTCCCTCCTAAACTGTCTTTGCACTTCAACTGCGTTTTCACACTTCCAGTAGCATTTTAGAATGAATTTCCTTTGTTCAAAGCTTAGTCTGACTGCCATTATTAATTCTAATGGGTTTAACTTGGAAAGAAAGAAACATCAATTGAGCTATCAGCTGTTAAAGTGTGTATACATTTTTTTGGGACGCCCTGTATATATATATATATATAATATGTGTCACGTAAAAAAAATATCCTTAATTTAGATGAAAAGAAGAGAGCTCATAATATTAACACAATTCAAAAGTATTTATCACATTTCCGAGTATGAACAAATGTAATTAATTCGTATAAAATTTATTATTTAATGTCAATAAAAAGTGACTAAAATTAAAAGAAAAATGCATCTTTTAATCGAGAAAGGGTAAATAAAAAGAATGTTGGACGATGATTACTGTTTTTGACGGCAACTTAACTTTAAATAAATTAATTGCAATGAATGAATGAATGAATGAATGAATGAATAAATAAATAATTATTTATAAAATAAATACAATTTTACAATTTTTACAGTTACAATAATTTTAACAAAGTAAATAATTGTGAAATTTATTTCATTTGGCTCTTAAGCTTAAGACTTCACTGGATTCAAATTGCGTAGCCATTTTAATTTAATCAAATTATTATATTGTTTATAATGACCAGAGGTAATTAAATCACGGAGATGCGTACGCTATTCCAAAGACGAATGTTTGATGTATCTATTGGATCAGGAAGAATATGGCAGGACCCTTTACGTGCGTCCTGATTGGTCAATTCAGATCATGCGAGTTAGGCGATGAAAAATGTTCCGAGACTATTTCTTAAGAAATAAAATAAAATACAGTTCGGGAAAAAGTTCGCCAAGGAACAATATTTGTACAAAACAAAAAATTACTAATTAGTAATGACTGGATTTTGTTCTCGAAATTTTATTAATGCCACCAAATTTGTTCTCGAAATTTTATTAGTGCCACCAAAAAAAAAAATATCCAAACAAAAACAGTCACCAATTGGTAATTTTCTACGCTTTTTAGAACGAACACTCGAAGAAATACCTCATCTATAAAAAATTATAACATTTCTTAAAACGGACCAATTAAATATCTTGGAACATTCGCACGAAAACAGTCAGACCTGTGAGGCTATAGCGTAATTGCCCTTGTGACGTCATAATATAGGGCTCTACTTTATATACTAACTTAAAAAATGAGAAAATTACGTTATTATGTTAATCCATTCATTCGTAAAATGAAATGTTTAATCCATATCCTGAATTTCGTTGAGTTAACGATTAACCTAACTTATGGAAGAGTACGTTCATATAATTCTTTATATTCACTCTGTTGCCAGTCATATAGTGGAAATTTGCTAAATCACGCAACCACGCAGAAATTACTCTGGTAATTACTATTATTTTAAAGCATTAACTAATTTAAACCTCGCTACTTAATAATTCTTACGACTATAACTAACCAGTGCCATACGAGGTTTGAACGTGTAACAACACTATGACCAGCTACATTATTTCAAAATTAACTAGTAAACTATCATTCCTGCAGCTTCAAAGGGGAGTGAAAAAAAAAATTATTTTCACAAATAATCTAAATTTCTCTACTATTCCCATCAATTCCAAGTTCATAAATGCGACCATTTTTATGGCCTTAACCCTTTCATTCATTCATTCATTCATTCATTCATTCATTGGGTACACAATTGTGTAGTTAAAATATAAACCATATTGATTCTTATGTAACCAAGTATAAAAGGCAAATTTCTTTTTTTTTACCATACGTCATAATTCGTGAGCGAAAGGGTTAATTAAATGAATCTATAAAGCGTACGATTTTCAGTTGGTTTAGGCTTTGTCAGACAATCCTTGTTACTGTATTACGATACTAATTAGTAGTGCGGGGAAACTAAGTTCGATTGAATCTTGTTCAAAGCTAAATGTTAGCTTCAATTTGGCTATGGGACAGTGTTCAAGCTCAAGACTTAGCTGATTGCGGGCTTTGTAGTAATCATGAAGTGATCTATTTAAGTCAGGGATTGCCAAAATGCGTAGGAAAATGGCAAATAACAACAACCTTGCTGACCTAAAGTGAAGCAGTGGAAAATGTTAGCAAAGGTCATGATATAGGTGAACGCCAATTTTCTGATAATTATAATTACGATGCAACATGTAAAAAACCCCACTTATACATACGAGTATAAAATTGCGAGCAAAAGCCTAAAAATGTAATGATGGGGTTGTTTAGCCTCCTCCGCAACAACTCAGGTCATATGACCGAGGGGACCTACAGATTTACGTGGGATCCGAACCACGGGTCGCTACTAGGGTTTCTCCTTATATGCAGCTTTCTTCATCCCGGGAGTTCCCGGAAAAATGAAGCCAATTTCCGGGATCCCGGGAAATCCAGGAAATGGTTGTATATTTAAGAGAACGGTAATTTTTTTTATTGTTCAGTGATAAAATACCATTTTAGAATTGGGATAACCAATTACTTATGCCTAGATGACCACTTTTGCATTGTAATACTTGAATTGAGTTTACCAATCAGTGGTAGCTATTTATTATTTATTAAACATAATATTTATCATGCGTTCTCAGGAAATAAGAATGGTTTCATGTATTATGATGATTTAATGAGTGACAATAGTATGCCTTTTTATTTTTAATGTAGAAAGAATACTGAAAATTATATCTTTCTCCACAATTTTTTAAACCCATTTTTTCTTCTTTTGATTCAGAGTTTATTATAAAGGTAGCTAAACTGACTAAAATGAAGAAAATGAGCATTTTTATGTATTTTCTTCCCTAAAAATAGCCCATAAAATGAAAATTATTATTCAGCATATTTTTAACATAAAATGGAAACAGGTTTAGCATAATTTTAGGCGATTTAGCATAATTTAGCAGCAGGTTTAACATAATTTGGCTAAAAATTGAGTCATTTTAAAATTCCGGGATTTCCCGGGATATTTGTCCAATTCCCGGGACTTTCAAATCCAATAAAAATAGCCGGGATCCCGGGAAAGAAACCCTAGTCGCTACATAGTCAGGACGCGGAGGACGGTCTCCCATCCAACTACTATCCGACCCACTGATCGAACGGGAAGCGGTGTTACGACATTGGGTACGACGGAGCCGTAAGATCCCCGCCCCCCCCAAAAAAACAACTCTCTCCTTCACCAAGCCAATTCGAGGGGTTGGGCAACAAGCCTGACTTTGTGAAATGAGGAATCACCACGCGGAACAAGTGAAAGATTTGTGGTAGTTAATTAGTTCTCTCATCTCTCATATTGTTAATGAGTGGTTTGTCAGTGTCCTTATAGTGAGAACTTTTTAATAGAGAAAATAGGGAAATTAAATGGAAAAATTAAATGATGATAATAATGAAACTACTGATGATACTGCTATATTGCAGACTTTTTAAATATACATTTTACTTCAATAACGGATAAACTTTGCTCACAATTACTAAATAATGATCACTCACCTCTAGAATATATGCCATCCAGCCGACTAAATTAATTTTCTTTTGTTCCTGCTACCTCTTTTGAGGTCCGGAATATTATTGGTAAATTAAAATATACAAAAAATAACATTCATAACATTCCTGTCCCTATATTGAAACTCGTTAAAGATAAGATATCTGTAACTTTAGCTAAAATTATCAAAGTATTTCCAAAGGAATATTCCCATCAATGCTAAAAACTGCTTGTACCGTATAACACCCTTTTTAAAGGGGGTGATCCTACACTAGCAACAAATTACAGGCCGGTGTGTTCAGCAAGGTTTTTGAAAAAAATTGTAAAAAGTAGAATGCAGCGATATTTAGAATCCTACAATTTATTATCTCCAAATCAATATGGCTTCCGTAATAATAAAACAACGGAAATGGCTATTTTAAATCTTATGGAAAATGCAAATATAGCTAAAGAGAACAAAGAAATAATATCATCAATATTTACGGATTTGAGTAAGGCGTTTGATGTAATAAACCATAATATTCTACTTAATAAATTATATTGTTACGGCTTTAGAGGAGCAATCAGTGATTGGTTTAAAAGTTATTTGTCCAATAGATTCACTTTGTATCACTAAATAAGGTTTGCTCAACTAAAGCGCATGTGAAACAGTGTGTCACAGGGCTCAGTTCTGCGTCCACTGTTATTTTTATATATAAATGACCTTCCACGTTCATCTGATATACTGAAATTCATAATGTTTGCAGGTGATTTGCAAATAATATATTTAATTCTAAGAATATGTCTAATAAGCTAAGAATATATTTAATTCAGAATTCATCAGTGTAATGAAATGGTTGACACCAATAAACTCTTCCTAAATACCAGTAAAACAAATTTCATGATTTTTACTAATAAAATAAATGTATATTTTGATGAACTTAATGTTAATGAAATCGCCATAAAGGAGTGTACTGTAACAAAATTTCTTGGTGTAATGCTGGATAAAAATTTGCAATGGAGTGATCATGTAAATTATATCGCGAAAAAGATTTCAAGGAGCGTTGCTATAATGTTTAAACTTAGAAAGGTAGTCCCTAAACAAGTTTTATTGACTCTTTATCATACTCTTGTTCTTCCTTATATAACGTACTGCACCCTTGTTTTGGGAAACTCCGCTAACAACGCATTAAATGGTATCTTTGTCATCCAAAAACGAGCGATAAGGTTATTATCTGATGCTGATTTCCTTGATCACTCTAGTACATTATTTAAAGAGCTAAACCTACTAAAGCTCAATGATATAACCAAACTGGCACGTTTTATTTTTATTTACAAGTGTAAGAACAAAATCATTAATTTACAATGGGTAAATAGATATTTTGTAACTCATCAAGAAATCCACTCGTATCAGACCAGAAATAGATCAAAGCTTGTTATACCTCAATTGAGATTGTCTTCATCTCAAAAACTATACATTTTTATTGGATTGAAACTATGGAATGACTTAAATGCCGATAAAAAAATATTGTGAATGTAAATTTGTTTAAAACCAAGTTGAAATCCCGATTAATAATGGCATACTAACAAAAATCTATTGTTTACTAATTATTAATTTCTCGTGTGTAATCTAATATTATAAACACATTTCTTGGGATTGTTCAGTTCTTATCTCTCATGTATAATATGGTATGGTATTGATATACTAATGACTTCAATGGTGACCTTGCATTTGTCATGTCAGTAGTGATAATTTAAGATTAATACATGCTTTAACCATTAATAATACATATTTACTTATTTATTTATTATTAATTAATAACAACTGTAACAAAATTTCTTGGTGTAATGCTAGATAAGAATTTGCAATGGAGTAATCATGTAAATTATATCGCAAAAAAGACTTCAAGGAACGTTGCTATAATGTTTAAACTTAGAAATGTAGTCCCTAAACGGGTTTTATCGACTCTTTATTGACTTTGAAAGAAGTTGTGAATTGTAAGGTGATCCCTGGTGAAGAAGTAACACCACAACATTGTGTTGTGGTAATGGACTTAAGGGTAAATGGAACTAGAAGAGGTAGGCCAAATATTGTACCTAAAATCAGATGGTGGAAATTGAAGGAACAAGAGTACAAGGAGGCCTTTAGAGAGAGGATAATGAGGGAATTAAGAACATAGGGATTGTATGACGTTGATGACTGGTGGCGGGAAAATGATAAGGAAAGAAGGAAGAGAGGTGTTGGGAGTGTCATCTGGGAACCGCCAGAAAGATAAAGAAACTTGGTGGTGGAGTGAAGAAGTACAGGATAAAGTGAGAGAGAAGAAAAAAGCGTGGAAGACATGGGTCAACACAGGGGAAAACCAAGACAAAGAGAGGTATAGGAGAGCGAAGAAAGAAGCTAAAACTGCGGTGGTAAAGGCCAAAAGCGAAGCACACAGAGATGTATACGAGGAACTTGAAACAAGAGAAGGGCAAAAGAAAGTATTTAAAATAGCAAAGGCAAGAGATAAGGCAACTAAGGATATTACACATATAAGGCAAATAAAGGATGAGCATGGTGGAGTGATCTCTAATATGCAGGATATTAAGGCACGGTGGAAGGTTTATTTTGAAAGGTTTAGATTAATTTTAGATTAATAAGGGAAGAAGGGTTACCAAACGAAGGAATGGTTAGGTGTGTGGGAAGAGGTGGAGAGAGCATTGGACACAATGAAAAATGGGAAGGCTACAGGGCCTGATGAGATACCAGTGGAAGTTTGGAAAAGTTTGGGGGTGGAAGTAGACATCCTTAGCGATTTGATGCGCAAGATATGTGACCAGGAGAGAGTGCCAGAAGAGTGGAGGAAAAGCATACCGGTCAAAATATTTAAAGGGAAGGAAGATGTCCAGGAATGTACAAATTATCGAGGGATTAAACTGATGTCGCACACAATGAAGGTCCGGGAACGGATTGTGGAGAGCAGGTTGAGGGAAGAAACAAGCATAGCGGAAGAGCAGTTTGGCTTCATGCCGGGAAGAGGAACAACGGACGGATGCCATTTTTGCACTTAGACAGTTGATGGAAAGATATAGAGACGGGCAGAGGGAGTTGCACATAGTGTTCATAGATCTAGAGAAGGCGTATGACAGAGTACCGAGGCAAGAGGTGTGGAGGTGTTTAAGGGAAAAATTAGTGCCGGAGAAGTATGTGAGGTTGGTGCAGGATATGTACGAGGAGTCACGTACTCAAATACGATGTAGCGCAGGATTGACGAAGGTTTCGAAAGTTGGTGTCCATCAGAGATAGGCCCTGAACCCATACATCTTCAACATTGTTATGGATGTAATGACGGAGGAGGTGAGGGAGCAGGCGCCATGGTGTATGCTCTTTGCCGACGATGTGGTTTTGTGTGCAGAGAACAGAGAGGAGGTGGAGAGGAACCTGGAAAGGTGGAGGGAAGCACTAGAAAACCGACGTTTGAAGATTAGTAGGGCGAAGACAGAGTACATGAAGTACAATGCAGGACAGGGGCAGAGATATCTACAGATCTACAGACGCTAAGGCTAACAAAGACCCTAAGATCCACTCTAAGGTTAGCCCGAGAGAAAGGAAAGAGTAGGGGGTTAAGAGAAGAGAAGAAAGAAAATAAGGGGTTAAGTAAGGAGCAACACCTATCACTCGTGGGTTAACATTCATTCAGAAAAAGAGGAAAAAAGTCTCACCATCATCATCCGCCGGCCACTGCCGACAAGTCAGAAAAATAGTCGGAGAAAATAGGAGAGGGGTGAAAGATGAAAAGAAGTAAAATAAGAACGCTTACAAACCATGCAAACACAGTCTTAACTCACTGTCATACCATGCAAACTACAAACATGCAAGTAAAGAGAGTTACAGACATGCAAAGAAAGGAGATAAGTAAAAAAAAAAAAAAAAAAGTTGGTACAGTTAAACAAAAAGTGGGTTAGTTTACGCTACGAGCTACATCTACGTTCGTGTTAGTCTAATTTTTTTTTTTTTTTTTTATTGCTGGCATCACACGCTGGCATGTCACAAGCTGGCATTCATCGTCAACAGACTCATCCTCGAGCACCACCACCATAGCTCCTGTTGTTAACTTTCTTTTTTAATTTTAAACAACGTTAATACTTTTAAAATGTCTGTCAAGACGGTTCTTAAACATATTAACGCTGGTAGAATGAACGACTGACGCGGGAAGATTATTCCATTTATCAATTACTTTAAACGTAAAGAAGTTTTTAGCGATATTAGTTATGAAACGTCTGCCACGCAACTTAAATCCGTTATTGCGAGTATTACTATTATCGAAAGTGAACAATTTATCAAAATTTACGTTATCGATGTTATTAACGATTTTGAAAACTTCAATAAACTCCCCCCTTAATCTCCTAGTTTCGAGTGAATACAAGTCTAACTCTTTAATCCTATCTTCATAAGGCTTATTGCGCAATGACGGAATAAGTTTCGTGGCACGACGCTGAACCCTTTCTAACCTATCAATATCCTCACGCAAGTACGGGCACCAAAACTGAACCGCATATTCTAAATGAGGCCTGACTAGGGACTTGTAAAGGGGAAATATAATATCCTTCGATTTAAATTCGAAATTACGCGCTATGAAGCCTAACATCCTATTAGCTTTTGCGCAAGACTCCAGGCACTGGTTCCTAACCTTTAAATCTTTAGATACGCGTACGCCTAAATCTACTTCCTCGTCAACGCTCGCTAACTCCCTATCATCCATCGTGTACGCGTAATTATTGTTGCGAGAACCTATATGCAAAACTTTACATTTGTCTACGCTAAATTGCATCTGCCACTTATCCGTCCACTCCATAATCCTATTTACATCGTCTGGGATCCTATTTCTATCGTCCTCGTTAACAACCTTACCGCCTATTTTAGTATCGTCCGCGAATTTTGACACGTTACTAGTCAATCCTACATCTATGTCGTTAATGTAAATTACGAAGAGCAATGGGCCTAACACTGAACCCTGTGGGACACCGCTACCTACATCTAACCACCCCGATTCACTACCATTAACTACGACCCTCTGTCTCCTAGCACGAAGCCATTCTTCTAACCAGTTAGCTACCTGACCGCGTATACCGTGCGCTTTGACCTTCGCAATTAGTCTCCTATGCGGAACTGTATCGAACGCCTTTTTAAAATCTAAATAAATAACGTCAGCTGCTCATGCCTATCGTATTCGCGCACTATTTCGTTATAAAATTCTAACAAATTAGTTAAACAAGACCTATGGCGTCGAAACCCATGCTGACTACTATTAATCAATCTCTACTTTCTAAGTGATCGATAATACGATCCCTAACTACGGATTCCAAAAGTTTACCGACAATTGACGTTAAGCTAATGGGCCTATAATTGCTAGCTACTGCACGGTCGCCTTTTTTAAAAATAGGCGTGACGTTAGCTAATTTGAAGTCTTCAGGAATAATCCCCGTTTCGAGTGACTGATTAAAAATCTTCGTTAAGGGGCCTACGATAACGTCTTTCAAATCTTTCAAATGTCTGGGATAAAAAGCGTCAGGGCCTGGAGCCTTGCTAACTTTTAGCCTATCGATATAATGCGCAATCTCAGCCTCGTAAACAGTTATTTCATCTAAAATAGTCTCGCTACTAAATGGAACGATATCGTCCACGTCGGGGACATTATTTACGTCTTCTACGGTAAAAACTGTCGCAAAAAAGTTATTGAAAATACCCGCCATCGCCTGAGCGTCAGAAGCCAAAGCGCCATTAACATCCACTAGAGGGCCTATGTTATTTTTACCGGCTTACGATTATTAACGTATTCAAAAAACTTTTTTGGATTATGTTACTATCCGCAGCTATAAGTATCTCTAAATTACGCTTGGCATTCCTAACTGATCTTTTAACCTGACGTCTAAGCTGAATATATACATTAAAGTTAGCTGCCGTGCCATTGCGCTTATTAAGTCTATACACTCTATTACGCTCGTTTATGAACTCGCCTATTTCCCTATTCCACCACTTCGGCCTACCACGATTTCTAGCGCGCTTAGGCCTACAAGGAATAAACTCCCTTCCAATATCCCTAAAACTTTCTTTAAACGCCACCCAACGCAAATTTGTGTCATTACCCATAAATAAGTTACCCCAGTCCACTACTCTCATCCTATCAGCAAAACTATCAAAGTTAGCCCTACGAAAATCAGGGACTTCTATTACATTACTATCCTGAGTGTTTTCTATCAATAACTTAAACCTAAGAATTTGATGATCGCTACATCCTAAACTCTCGCCTACTTCTAAACCTTCGACTATATTCTCGCCGTTCGTCATCACCAAATCTAAAATATTGTCACCGCGCGTTGGTTCGGTAACTATCTGTCGTAAAAAGTTATCGTCCATAAACTCAACCAATCTCAAACCCTCCTCATTACCAGTAAAATTCTCGTAATTAACATTAGGGCAGTTAAAGTCTCCGACAATTATACTATTCCGATTGTCAATAAAATTACCAAGAAGTGAGTAAAATCTAGCATCTGTATCGAGGGGTTGAACGGGAGATCTATAAACAACAACAAAATTGAAACTAATACTACGCGCCCTAACTTCAACACATATCGCATTAATTGCTGCCGGAAAATCTAACTTAACCTCGATAACCCTAAGGGAATTACGAATGTACAGCAAAACGTCTCCGCCAAACCTATGTAACCTATCATAGTAAAGAGTTTTAAAACCCGTTATATCAAGTTCCCCCAACAAGTCCCGAGTCACGGTATTCAACCAAGTTTCAGTGATAGCAACTATATCATAGTTGCCGGAATAAATTACCGCCTTAAATTCATTTAATTTATTTCTAATACTACGCGCGTTGCAATAAAAGACGTTTAAGCTATTTTTTACCACGGGCCCGCGTTTTAAACTATTTATCACGTCGGGCCCGCGTTTCCCGGACCCACAACGTTTAAAGAAGGCTTCGACCTATACAGCTTTCGCACGTTATCGTCTATTAACCTACCTAACCTAGCATTACCTATTTCATTAAAATGCACCCCCATCTTTTATAAAAAGGCTAGGATCATTGAATTCGGACCAAGTGAATAATAGAGTACAATCAGGATGGAATAATTGAAGGAAGGTGTCTGGGGTACTGTGTAATAAAAGAATATCAATGAAATTGAAAGGGAAGGTATTCAAGGCGGTAGTGAGGCAGAATGTTGTATGGTGCCGAAACGTGGCCTATGAAGAAGAATCTGGGGAAAAGGATGGATGTAGCAGAAATGAGGATGTTGAGATGATGTGTGGGGTTACGAGAAGGGATTAAATTAGAACTTATTCGTGGAACGACGAAAGTAATAGAGGTGTCAAAGAAAGCTCAAGAGAGAAGGCTTAGATGGTTTGGACATGTCATGCGGAGAGAGGAGGAATATGTTGGGCGACGAGTTATGGAGATGGAACCAACTGGAAGGAGGAGAAGGGGAAGGCCGAGGATGAGATGGAGAGGGTGTGGAGAGGGTGTGGAGAGGGTGTGGAGAGGGTGTGGAGAGGGTGTGGAGAGGGTGTGGAGAGGGTGTGGAGAGGGTGTGGAGAGGGTGTGGAGAGGGTGTGGAGAGGGTGATATGAGGGAGCGAAATCTGGCGGCGGATGTAGCGTTGGACAGAAATGAGTGGCGAAGGCGGCTTAGGAACAGCGACCCCAATTAGGCGTGAGAAAATGCTGCCGACAAAGAACAACAACTAGCTGTTTATTTTTAATAAGAGCACAGTAAAACCTAAAGCTTAAGGGCCAAATTAAATAAAATAAATAGTTGAGCTTCACAATTATTCATGTCATTGTAAATTGTAAAACGAAATGTATTAATTTTATTATTAATAAAGGTTATTCAATTCAATTAACTTCAAAATTACTAGTTAGGTTATTTTGAGCAATTTACCATAAACTGTTTCTCGTGCCAATTCGAGATTCTTCCGTTATTCCCACATGATTTCAAAACTATTCGACAAAAAGTATTCTGTCCAAACAAACAGGGTATAAAAAGTGTAGCACGATTTTCATATAATAAGCTACTCTTACTTTGAATTTGGAATTTAAAAAAAATTAACAAGTATTTCAAACTACTTTTGAAAAACGAAATAAAAAATAAAAAACAAAACGAACAAATAAAGATCATTTGAGACTTACCTTGGCTGTCCACTTGCCTCTGTGGTCAGTGGGTTGTCTGCAGACTTGGAAGCATCTCTCACTTCTGCCGAGTCTTTGTTTCTGCTTTCTAGAGGGCCTAACTCCAGAGAATCTTGAGAGACAGCAATTGGGGCAGATGCCCCCTCTAAAATTGGGGTAGACAACCGAGAAACGCTCGTGATGGACACGCTTTCGACGCTCCCGAAAAGCTCCACAACAGCGAAAACGCGTTGCTTCAAGGAAAATTTTCAGAAAACACTTAAATGTGGTTAAATGAAACAAACAAATTGAACAACGTGTCAAAAGAAATTCACATCTTTTTCCATAATCTTAGCGAGGCTGCAGTGAAGGGCTTGAAGGGTAAAACCCTCATCATTTAACGCTGGCCGCATTATTGCACCCTATCATCACAACGTAGTCATATTCGCAAGATTAATTTCATATAATGAATTGTGCGCGTGACTCATTACTGTTTCATCTATTTCGAAAACCAATACAAGAGAAATACAACACGAGCTAAGAGCTACAAATAAGAGCAACAAGAAAAAACAGTCTTTAGTGTTCGGCAGCTACATCCTACTTGTTACATGACCTAGCCTCATTTCATGTGGCAAATTGGGTGGACACGGAGTATGTTTCAGATTAGACAAGAAAGGGTGGCTATTCACGAGTGGGTGCCCCACCTTCAAGGCAAACACACCAACTCGTTTGTGTTAAAGAATGTTTACGAGGTATGTACATATTTTTTACTATTTGGCTTTTATATTTTTATGGTTTTCTTTCATTTAAAAAATGTAGAGTAAAAGAAATCTCTCGCGTTTTTTTTTTATCACGAAAGTTTTGATGACGGATTATTTAAATCTTCAATTTCATTAATATATTTATACATTTTAATGCACTGATTCTACCATCATCATCGTAAATAAAAAATATCAATATTTTTTACCATATTACCAATTTCACTTCAGAAATAATGAAAGAAAATTTTAATTGCAAATAAATATGAAGTATGAAATTTGTTATGAATAGGATAAAACGATTACCTGAATTTTGAACTCGGAAAACATACATACATACATTGCATACAAAATATTGAAGGCAGAGCCTTTGAAGTTGGCGAGAGATACTTTTGCGATGCTAACAAGAGAGGTAAATCTGAAGTGTTGAGATTTTGGAAGAATAATAATAATACCTTTGAGATGTTGGATGCCGCGGGTCCAAAGTCCTCTCCATTAATGAAGAGCCTGAGAATGCCATCATTTGTTCTCTTTACTCCAATCTTGTCATCCACTCGAAGACGGCTCAGATTTGGGCAATAGTTAAGTCTGAGAACGGTGACACCATTTCTGCGTACGTTGGACCCTTCTACCCACCACGTGTCGGCTGATTCGATGGCGGAGAGGGAAGAGGCCACGCTGCCCGAAGGGTACGTATCGCTGATTGGTAAAGAGGTAAGACCGATGCGGAGGCTCCCGCTGAACGAGCGGTTTAACTTTTCCAGTCGGACCTGCAATTGAAACAAGTAGAATCGCAATCAGTCGTTGTATCCAGTTTCGTAAGTATCATACATTTTAACAGTTAGATTACACTAAATCTGAGCAAACGACTGGAGAGAAACCTCCATATTATTTGGCAAAAACAGTTATCAGCAATTCAGAATATTTTCGGCTTCTTCAGTCTTTCACAATGCAATGCAACACTGACCTCAAAAAGTTCTTCTGGTTCGAGCGAATGGGATGAAAAAACCAAACCATGATTGAAGTGTCTCACTCTGGTTGCCAGTGTTTGGTTGTTGCTCAGAACGATATTGGCACCGCAACACTTCGACCACCGATGCAAAACCTGAAAGAGGGGAAGGAAGAGAGGGGGGGTAAATCGTGTCAACGAAGGTAATAATAATAAATATGTTCGAAATTGTTTAACGTCCTTCGTACTAGGAATGCACCGGAACCAGAATATCAAGTTCCGGCCGCAACCGGAACTTTTAAAATGTTCCGGCCGGAACAGGAACTTTAAGTGTTGCTTAAACAACGAAAAAAAATCTGTTTCATAGGACACCCAGAAATGCTAGTATGATTTATTGGTGTTTGTCTCGGTTTTTAAACTAACTAATTTCTAAAATTAAAGCGTGAAATGAAGTTCAAGTAGGCCACTTAGTTTATATGCTTTACCACTTTTTAATAGTGTTTTTTATGTAGGAATACAACAATGTTTCAAGGTAAGATTCACCTTATATAGTATTTTTCCAAAACTGTATGTCATATTATTTAATTATTAACCATAAAATGCCTTTATAAGCTACATTATGTGAAAGAAAAAATAAGAAGCATTAAGAATTGCTTTTGTGTTACATCATGGATTGGAGGAAGAATAAGAACATTAATAAGAACATGTTTTAATTCATGAAACAGTAACCAATATCATAATGAAAAGTTCCGGTTCATTAAACTTGAGGTTCCGGCCGGAACTAAGTTCCGGTGCATCCATACTTCGTACCAACAAAGGTCACGTGACGGAAGGGACCTACAGCTTTATATGGGATCCGTACATCACCTGAATGCGGAGGAGGGTCACTCGTCCAATTAATGGACAAAACTAACGTCGCTTAACCTCGCTGAACGAAGATAACAATCAACCAAAGTAACAAAGAAAGATAAAACCAAAACGGCGGCTTTTCATTTTGTGACGAGTTTGTTGATTTTTAAGCAAGAGCGCAAAACGCACTTTTTTGGCACAACACAATTCCAAATTTAAGCGATCAAATAAACGAAGTACAAATAAACTGCGACTATACCTCAGTCCCTAAACTTGGCTGTCCCCCAGTTGGCAGAGAGAGTCTGGAAATGTCCAAATATTGCGAGACAGATAAAAGAGACTGATCCAACCTCACTGGATTGTGCACAATGGATACTTGAGCGCACTGTCCATACAAATCGATGACAGCCCACAACCCTGAAATGGACATTGCAATGTGAGTGATCCTGTACGAAAGAAATAACCAAAGAAAAGTGAAGTTCCATGAATTCAAAAAATACTAAACCAAATGTGAAGTCAGGTTAATATTACGTGTAGTTAACCAACAATTATCGGGCCAAATGGTTTAAAAATCATCAGTTCTGACTGGAAACCTCACCTTGTTTAAGGTTCCCACAAGCGGCTCCTTGGTCCTCGCCGTTCACGTAGTAATGGAGAGTGCCATCCGAATGCCGCATCATGCCGATGCGGGTGCCAACCCCAAGTGAGTCTAAATCACAAGGGTAATTGTTCATTATAGTTACCCCGTTTCTCATCACGGAAGAGCCGCTTAGCATCCAGGTTTCATAGTCAATGTCAGTCATGGTGTTCGGGAAATCAATTTGTTCAGGAGCAATTGCTGTCACGCCTTCAAGAATTTTTTTTTTACTTAATTTAACTGTTTAATTATGATTTACTTTCAAAACATCTTTAATCTGACCATAATCGAACATACAAGAGCGGCGAATTAAACTGAATTAAGTGAAGAAAAATACAAATTAGGATCGCTGTTAAATCAAGGTCCAAGGTTTTCGAGATCCCTAGACACTCTGGGTTTGAAAGATTGAAGCTCAGAGACAAGGAGGAAAGATGGATTAAGGAAAATTGTTCCAGAGTTCACCGGTTGAGTAGATGAAAGATTGAAAATACCGATTAACCCTTGCGTTGGAGAATTGGACAGAAAAGGAATGAGAAAGCGTCGAAAGTCTGGTGCTGCGTGTTCTCCTTAAAGGAGGAGGCATGCAGTTAGAGAGTTCAGAAGAGCAATGTCCATTATAATAGCGATAGTAAAGAGAGAGTGAGGCAACATTTCAGTGAAGAGAGAGGGATTGAAGGTAGTCAGTAAGAGCACTAAAAAAACCGGATTCGACCACTCAAAAAATGCGGTACTCTTAATCGTACTGGTACTCGTTTTCGTACTCTTTCCACCTCTAGTGACGAGTAGCCAGATGAAGGAATCGAGTTCTTGAGGCATTGAAAGCCACAAGGTTTTCAAGATCGGAGGTCAGGTGTACGATAACCGTCCCACGCAAAGCAATGGGTGCCCGTTGAGAGGGATGCTTTGTGAAGCGGGTGGAGAAGTGAAGAGTGGAATCGTCAATGGTTGAGTTGGAAGCAAATATTTGAGTGAAGAGTTCAGCTTTGGCAGGAGAAGAGACGGCAACTGTGCCGTCGGAATGGAGGAGGGAAAGAAGAAGTTGTTGGAGAGGTTCTTGCCTAGGTGCCAGAAAGAGCGAGAATAATTAATATTGGGTAAGTTTTCACATTTTTGTCTAATGAAGGAATTTTTGGCGAGTGGAAGAACAGATTTTGCACGATTCCGGGGAGAAATATAAGCTAAGCGAGAGTCAAGAGTTGGAGGGCGAGGGTACCTACTGAAAACCTCCTCTCTGTTGCGGATAGCATTAGAACAAGTAAAGTTAAACCAAGGTGTTTTTGCATTAGTAGTAGGAAGAGAATATGAAATGTACGCCTCCATGCCCGAGAGAATCACTTCCGTGATGCGCTCAGCGCACTCGGAGGGCCTCCCAATCAGCGGCGCCAAAATGCCAAAGGCGTCTCCACCTGGAGGATCCAAAGGCTGAATTGGAGCGACAAGATAGGAAACACACACAAGATTGTGATCAAAGGAGCCCAACGGAGATAAAAGTTTGACAGAGTAAGAAGGATGATGAGTGGTGAGAAATAAATCCAGAATGTTGGGCCTGTCTCCAAGGCGATCGGGGATACAAGTAGGGTGCTGTACCATCTGCTCTAGGTCATTTAGGGTAGAGAAATTGTAAGCTAGTTCACTAGGGTTGTGAGTGAAATAGGAAGAAAGCCAAATGTGATGGCGAATATTGAAATCTCCTAAAATGGAGATTTCAGCAAAAGGAGAGTGGAATAGAATGTATTCCACTTTAAAGTGAGGTAGTCGAAGAGTTTTGGATAGTCAGTAGAAAGGCTGATAGCGCTGATGTATTTAGTTTGAGATTTGCATGCAAGCCGTAGCTAGAGGGTTTAGAATTCGAGTTCGAGAACACGAGGACAAGATAGGTCATCGCGTACATATACGCAACATCCACCTTTGGAGTGAAATTGATTATATGGAAAGTAAGAGGGAACAGAAAATGGGTTGCTGTCAGTCGTCCCAGACACCCGAGTTTCAGTGAGGAAGAGAAGGTGAAGTTTAGAGGAGGAAAGGTGGTGGTCAAGAGATTGAATATCTGAGGAGAGGCCACGAATGTTGCAGAAGTTTGTGAAAAGTTAATCAGTCAGAGGTCGAGAACATCTCGAATGGGCAAGTAGCAGAACCAGCCCGGCTGCCTGGGTCTGCGTTCCCGGTATCGGGGAGCCAGAAGTGGGGACATGTGTGGCTCCCTCGTCAGAGGACTCCGAGGCTCCTGAGGTTAATGCCTTTTTTTTTTAATTTTAAAAAGATTGTATAACATGTAAAATGCATGTACATGTAGTGAGGGATAGTGAGAGAAGGGTGTGTTTGAAGGCATGCTGGACTGCTCATGTGGTGACACGGATAAAGACCAGCTAAGGAAGGCAGTGACAGGAGAAATGGGAGTTCCAGCACTCCCTGTCTCCTGCTTAACGTCCCCCCTTAGTACTTCTCCGGTCGAATGGTGTCTACAATCTCCTCCCAAACATCTTTCAAGTAGCAGAGATCTACAGCAATATAGATAAACCCCGAAACTCAGTCATCCCACTGCACACTTTAAAATTATTCTCGTTTATATTTTCTTATTACGAATACCTCTTTGGATTAAGTCTCCTGATTTACAAGTACGAAGAACTATCAGTTTAAGTTCAAAATGAAACGTCAATAATAACCACTGATTTTAAAAGAAGTTACTATCTTTAAAAACAAGATTCTCACCCGCCTCGAGGGATCCTGACCATCTGTCCACCATCTTTTCGATCATGACTTCAAACATTTCCCCGTCATGCAGCTGGCGGTTGCTCATGACGATGGCATCGTTGAACTCCCCGTTTGCGTTCGGTCTCTGCGCCACAAGGCCGCCTCGGATGATCCGAGCATTTCTTCCGTGCAAATGGTGGAACCGCAAATCGCTTCAAAAAAGGTTACACATTCTGAGAGAATTCGCTAACTTCAAGGAACGGCCGACGAACCTCTCTGAAGATGAAGTAACGTACGGCTCACCGATTAAAACTTACGTTCTTCCTACAGAAAACGCCCTAAGGAAAAGCTTCTGAAAACTGCTGGTAAAACTGTTGGAACGCCTGAAATGTTTGTAATCATACGAAATTTTCTTGCTATTTTAGAGTATTCTAACAATATGAATCTTTTTGTGAAACTAATACCACGGATAAATCACCTCTAAGGACCACCTGAAAAATGGAATATCCGATATACAGGGTGTCCATAAATTATTCACCCCATTATAAGCCTTAATAAATTCGTTATTATAGGAGCTATCTTAAAACGGTTTGCGGCAATTAATAACACAACTCAAGAAAATTTTTTCTTTATTTCGCAGAACATCCACGAGGGGCACAATAGCGACAGTGAAGGAGAAAGCAATGTGTGTGCTGTGGATGTGGGAAACCAAATCTCCAATTACTGTACAGAGACGTTTTCGGGAGGAATATCAGAAAACTCCACCAACAAAGCAATCACTCAAGCGATGGCTGAAACAATTTCAAGAAACTGGCAGTGTGCTACATCAGAAAGGAGCTGGAAGGCCTAGTGTGTCTGAAGATAAGATAGCAAGAATTCAGGAGGCGTTTATCCGAAGTCCTACAAAATCCATCCGCCGAGCAAGCCGAGAACTGCAAATACGCGTTCAACAGTGCATAAAGTGGTTCACAAGAGGTTGAAACTTTATGCCTACAAATTGCAAACCTTGCAGAAACTTCTACCAAATGACAAACCCAAACGGGTACGGTTTGCTGTTGACATTCTTGACCGTATTGATGAAGATGAGCATTTTTTTGAACAATGTCGTTTTCAGTGATGAAGCGACATTCCATCTGTCTGGTAAAGTCAACAGACACAATTGCCGTATATGGGGATCAGAAAATCCTCAAGAATTTATTGAACACGAATGCAACAGTCCCAAGATAAACGTTTGGTGTGCTCTCTCCCATAACCGTGTGATTGGACCATTTTTCTTCCATGAGAACACTGTGAAGGCTACAAATTACCTAGATATGCTTGAATGGTATGCTGCACCTCAGCTTGAGGATATGCAGCCCCGTGTTTTTTTTCAGCAAGATGGGACACCGCCACACTAGGGATTAGAAGTGCGGAGGTTCCTCAATGAAAAGTTCCCTTCTCGTTGGATCGGGCGAGATGGCCCTATTCCATGGCCTCCTTGTTCCCCGGATATCACGCCCCTGGATTTCTTTTTATGGGGCTACACAAAGGACAGAGTGTATGCAAAGAAGGTTAATAACATCACAGAATTAAGACACCGGATTGAAGAGACATTAGCTTCCATCACGCAAGACATGCTTCTTAATGTTTGGAACGAAATCATCTATCGCCTTGATGTTCTGCGTGCTACCAATGGGGCTCACGTGGAGGCTTACTGAATTAAAACAAAAATTTCTTCAGTTGTGTTATTAATTGCCGCAAACCGTTTTAAGATAGCTCCTATAATAACGAATTTATTAAGGCTTATAATGGGGTGAATAATTTATGGACACCCTGTACTATTGAGCTACAGTAAAATGTGTCGGTGTGTCTGTCCGCTTTCTTCGGAACCGTGCACAGGCTACCCGCCAGGGAGTAATGGGGGAGAGGTGGGGGTAATGGGGGAGAGGGGGAGTAATGGGGAAGAGGGGGAGTAATGGGGAAGAGGGGGAGTAATGGGGAAGAGGGGGAGTAATGGGGAAGAGGGGGAGTAATGGGGAAGAGGGGTGGGAGTAATGGCGTTTTTTACTTGTGGGGGGGTAATGGGGGAGTGGGGGTAATGGGGCTAATGGTGTTTTTTTTAATTTTGTAGCTTAGCCACTTCTTACTGCCACATATACTGTGACATATACTGCTACCCGCCCGGAGGGCCAAGTTGTACAACGGTCGCGAGGAGGTGGGGGTAACTGGGGGAGTGGGGGTAATAGGGAGAGGGGTGGGGGTAATGGCGTTTTTAACTTTTGTGTGTGTGGGTAATGGGGGAATGGGGGGTAATGGGGGTAATGGCGTTTTAACTTTTGTGTGTGTGGGTAATGGGGGAATGGGGGGTAATGGGGGTAATGGCGTTTTTTTTTTTTTACTTTTGTCGCTTAGCCACTTCTTCCAGGTCATCCCATAAGTAATGTCGTTTTTTACGATAGATTAAGTTTAAACTAGTCCTACTCGGTTTAAGCATAAATTTTCCGAAGGTTATATCTAAGAGGAGATCTATCGTGTGTCGCTACATACTTTACAGACCTTGACCAGTGAAGACGTGTGTTTTGCTTTATGTGAACCCCTCATAAACATGGCGGGTATTAGAAGAGCATATCAGGCATATAATGCTTTACGAGTTCAAAAAAGGGAATAGTGCTACTGAAGCAACGCGAAACATTCAGGACGTTTATGGCAACGATATTCTGCATGTGAGGAAATGTCAAAGATGGTTTCAAAAGTTTAGGAATGGTGACTGCTGTTTGACAGATGCAGCACGCTCTGGACACCCTGCTGAGTTTGATGATGACCTGTTGTTAGCCACACTTGAAGAAGACTGTTCAACAACTGTCGAAGAATTGGCCCAGAAACTCAATTCATCCCCATCCACCATCCATCAACATTTGCAACAACTCAGGAAAGTGCCTAAGTTAGGAAAATGGTTGCCACATGAATTGTCAGTCAACAGTCTGAGGGTGCGGGTAAACATCAGCACAGCTCTTCATTCTCATGAACTCCAAGATCCATTTTTGCACCGTTTAGTGACTGGTAATGAAAAGTGGATACTGTACCAGAATGTTAAGTGCCATCGACAGTGGGTTTGTGTCGGAGAACCAGCGACACCACAGCCAAAACCAAATCTTCACCCTCGGAAGGTGTTGCTTAGTGTTTGGTAGGATAAAGGTGGTGTAATACACTTTGAAATCTTACCACACAACCAAACAATCACCGCTCAAGTCTACTGTCAACAACTGGATCGATTGAACACTGCACTAAAAGAAAAGAGACCTTCTTTGGTTAATCGGAAAGGAATCGTGTTCCACCACGACAATGCACGTCCTCATACCGCTCGGATCACTTCTGCAAAAATTGAGGAGCTTGGGTGGGAAAAACTTCCACATCCTCCTCCTGCCTAGGACGTTGGCAGAGTGTCGTTGATTCCGATGGAAAATATATACTAGATTAAAAAGTTTCAGTCGAGTTTTTTTTTGTCCTTCAAATTCCGATCTAAAAGACATTACTTATGTGATGACCTGATAAAATAAGGTTCCAACAGTAAGGTACCGCATCACTTCAGGGTCAGATGTTAAAATCTGTTTCGATACGATATGTATACAGACAGTGAGTCTGTATACATATGTATAAAGTATAAACTAGAAGGTCGTCAAGATGGGTCTACAGACAGAATACATACGTTACAATTTTCAGAATATGCAATGAACAATCGGACACCAACTTTTGCACTCTTCATTCATTCATTATCAAAAATCTCATGTCTCAACAAACAGAACAGCCATGATACGATCCAAGTCTGCCGCTGCTGGTACCCATCGTTGGGAGAAAGAGGGAAGGATGGGTGCTCAGCCTAATCTCTCCCCTCCTGTAACGCAAGAGATGCAGAGGTAGCCGCACCTGTCGGACGACGTTGGAGTCGCCACATCCCTACGCCAAAAGACCTACACCCGGGAATGATATTCATCATATCTAACAAATTTGCCCCAATTGCACAAAAGGTGCATCTTCAGTTTTCAAAAGAATTTACACACTGACTACATCTTTCAAAAGCTTTCCAAATATGCAGTAATTAGAATGGTACCTTTCAAATTTAAGCTATTTTTATTAAAAGTTTACCTTCTGTCGGTGAACAAACCTGGATTGACTTATACATGTATAAAATTCTTTTCTCTTCAAGGTACGTCAATTCAGATCCCAAACATTCTTTTAATTACTTTCAGCACTCTTAATCCTTAAAAAAATAATATAAAACGAAATATTTTTTCAACTAACCCAAAAAATTCGTTTATATAATCATACTTTACCTGTAGATAGTTGAACTGGAGGCGCTTGAAATAGCTATGTCCGTAGCTCTCACCCTGTCCGAAGGGTTTGAGATCGTGACCTGCGCCGCTTGTCCATACAAATCGACCACGCCATAAACTCTTTCGGGGACGTTCGTAGCCGCCACGCCACGATCTACGCCGTCGACGTAGAAATGAAGGCTCCCATCGTCTTTACGACACACGCCGATGCGCTCACCAACCTTGATAACGAGAGAGATAGCAAAAATAATTACAGAATTACTCCTGTTAACTACACAAGTTTTACTCCTTACTAAAATCCCGGGTTCAAACCTACAGCTTAACGTGGAGTTCAAACCGCGGGTCGCTACATCATGTGAACGCAGAGAATGGTCACCTACCCAACTACTGCCCAGACCCAATATTGCGTAACTCTGATGATCTTGCGAGGAAAGTTATAGTTTCAATGTTAAACATTAACAGAGCCACTTTTAAATAGGTTCAAAAGTTCCAAGTATAATTTAGCGGCAAAAGGAGAAAAGAAATAACGACAAAACAGAGACAACGAGTTCATGCTTCTCTCCGAAAACAATCATGTACAAGTGGAAAAATTAACCAAGAAAGTAAATCGCATCTTTTTCCAAGTTTTCCAGTTATTGCTTTTCCTGATCCAGTAGGTGGGAGTTCACCACTGCCACCCACCTCTGGGTGGGAAAACAAGGATTTTGGATATTTAATCGCTTTACCTATCTAATAGTAATTTGCATACCCAGACCCTCGTAAACACTAATGAAATGTCTTACTGATTAGTAATTAAGCACAATGATGCGTTTGGTAGAAAAGTTGCGGATTATAATGCAAAACAATTTTGCATAAAACAGCGCTGAAGTAATAACTGTACCTTTCATCCGGCGGCTCGGTAGCTGTTACGGTAAACCGTTCATTTGTGTTATTTCTACATCTTCACTAATTTAAACACACACACACACACATTTATATATTTTATTTTCTACCTCGTGGTGTTCGGACGTTTTGTTTCCGCTCTGTGTAATATCGAAATAACTAGTGTTTATAAGTTCAGCGGTAAATTCTATCTTATACCAGTGTGTGGATTAAATACCAATGAATTCGCGATAATAATTTATTAAGTGAAAGCCGGTGGCATATAGCTTGTACAAAGAAAAAAACATCAATTGAAACATAAATTGAAAACACTTCGAACGGAAAAACAGCTCCTGAGATTTGTACATTAAGCCTATAGGGGGAAAAAGGTCAGACACAATTTGGAAGAGCCATAAAACGAAGGTCGAGTTATCGAGAGAAATCTGAGAAGCGAGAAGAGGAAAATAAAGGAAAGAATGGCAAAAAATACGAAGAAACGTATAGATTGCAGTGAAGTCAGAAAACTGAATAAAGCCAGATTGTGTGTAATGGAATGCGCTGCACATCCGCTCTGTGATTGCAAAAATGAAGCAGACCAGACCTCGGGCTTAAAATGCATTCTGTGCAATACCTTTAAAGCACTAATAATGTATGAACTTAGAAAAGACAGGAAAATTATAAATAGAATAAATAACAAAATCATAGGCCTTTATGGTTTCTTGAGCGTCAAGTGCATGGAAAACAATAGGAAATTAGTACAAAGGGGAATACAAAATGTTGAAGTAGAAGAATCAAGTACAGCAGTTTCACCGACAGAAAACCAGGAAACAGAAAACGCCGAGACAACCGCAAACGAAAATGAGATGGACAACACACTACAAGGAGGGGCGAAAGCAGCCTCAGATAAAGAAATACCCACGGCAAAAGAGGGAGATACGAAATACACGCCGAAGAAAAAAAAAACACTGAGTAGGGAAGAAGTGGTGGCGGAGCAGGAGGAGGAAATCGAATCATAAGACTCAGAGGGAATTTAAACGACGGGCCATATGCGAATATTATAAAACAGGTTCGTGCAAATATGGCTCAAACCGCATATACAATCACCCCAAAAATGCTTCTATATGATGAGGAATGGGAAATGCAGGTACGGACCAAACTGCAACTTTTTTCACCCTCGTATGTGCAGACAGTCAATTACTGAGAAAAAATGCCTGAACATAGTGTGTCCGTATTTGACATAGAAGTAATAACAAGAGTAATGAAACATTTTTTAGGAGAAATGAGGATAATAAAAGCACGGCTTGATCTTCTAACAAGGAAAGACAGAACGCCGCAAATATATGCATCACAACATTATGCACATTACCCTTCTATTAAACACCATCCACCAATAATACAACAACCACAGTGGTATCACGAGCCGCAACCCAAATACGCCCAAATGCAGCGGCCAAACCAATAACACCAAACAGGAACCGACATCGACCAGGAAACGACCATCATTTAGGAAAATCGAACACGAAGATTAGAAACCCGGTAAATGTATTATACACAAATATACAAGGCCTCTATACGGACCACGCAGACTGCAAATTACAATACTTGCAAAATTTAGCTACGGAAACCAGCATAGATATCACATGCCTAATGGAAACACACTTACATAAGTGCGAAAAAGGCTGTGAAAACTGCATCGAGAATACTGAAATAGCATTGCTGGACTACAACATAGACAGAGCAGATAGAGTGGCTAGACGAGGAGGAGGGTGTTGTATCTACGTGAAAAACACATACACGTGTGAGGTGAAGGTAAACAAATCAAACAGCACAGTCGAAGTTATTATATTAGAAGTAAAAGAAATGAACCTATCCATTATGGATGTCTACAAACCACCAAACACCAAAAAAGTGAATTCCAATTTGCCACTAATGAAATACGAAACATGTTAAAATTATTTGAAACTTCAGCAACAAATATTCTAATTTGTGGAGATTCTAATTTCCCATTCATAATACGGAAGAAAAATGAAGTCATATACACTGCGCCCTCGATATATGCGAGGGATAGGTTCTGCTAAAACCTCGCATAATGCAAATTCGCATATATCGAACTTATAGTTAAATGAAAAAAATAGGGATGCGTTCCACAACCAGTTTTTTTTTACCCTCCCGGCACCCCCAACAATAAATATGCCACTTTTTTATACCAAAAACATTCAACAAGATAACAGTAATGCTATATTACATCAATACTGTACAGTATAAATATTAAAAGACATAGTAAGCTGAAGGCCCAGTACTAGGCAGAAGACGTTTAGAAGCCATGTCTACAATAAACAGTAAGACAAAACTGGAAAAAGCACTCAAAAATAGTGAAAAACACAACACAGTCTAGAGCACAACGAACACGCTATAACGATTTATGCAAGACTGTTGTTGTTTGGCGGGAACACGTCGGTGCGCTCAGCGGCTCAGCAATATTTCACACTAGTGGCGCATAAATGCGAATTTTTTCCGCATATACTGAATTCTTGGTAGAAATAGGGTCTTCGCATAACAGCGAATTCATATATGCTGAAGATGCATATATCGAGGGCGCAGTGTATGTTGAGAAGTTTCATGACAACATTACAAAAGATGATAGAACCCAAGCAATAATGCTATTGGATATGATGGAACATTACGCCCTTACTCAGGAAATCCGTGAAGCCACTAGGAAAGAGAACGTTTTGGACTTAATTTTGACAAATAACAATGAGATAATAATAAATAAAAAAGTAACGCACACAAATTTCTCCGACCATAACCTCATCGATATACAATTGAAGTTAGCACCCAGATGTCCGAAAACGCATCCCAGAGGCAGAAGGAATATTTGAAGGCTCAAACAGAAATTCAAAGAAAGTAGATTGGGAAAGTGTAAATAAAGATTTAAAGGAAGCAAATTGGGAATTACTACTTCACGAGAAGACTCCAGAACAAATACTAGGTATAATGGAGTCTGAAACCAAACCTATATTACTGAAACATGTTCCAGAGACAAAAGAGAAAACATAGCAAGCTCGAGAGAAAAATCGTGACACTATTTAGACAACGGAAGCAAACCGTAAAACATCTCCACAGATGCAAAACTGATGCAAGGAGACTCAAACTAGAGAGGAAACTAGGCAAAATAGAAATGGACCTAACGCAAACATTCATACATAAGACAAACGAGGAGGAAAACAAGGTAGCAGAAAACAAAAAATAACCCAAAATACTTCTACACTTTTGCAAAAAGGAAAATGCAGTGCAAAGAGAGTATTGGTTCGTTGATCGAAAGGGAGGCCAAACACACTAATGACCCCCCAAAATAAGAGCGAACTACTTAAGGAACAATTTAACTCTGTGTTTAGCACCCCTCGGTCCGAGATGAAAGTAGAAAACGCAGATGAATTTTTCAACATTGATACAAATCAGCCAAGGACAAATTCCGGAACAAACCTATTAATGGACTAGAGTTCTCGGAAGGAGATGTAATTAAGGCTCTATCACAGATGCGAGACAATTCGGCACCAGGGCCAGACACATGTAGTGCCACATTTCTGAAGAAATGTAGAGAGAGTATTGCCAAACCACTATACTTACAATGGAGGAAATCACTCGACACAGGACAAATTCCACTGCCATTAAAGAACGCGAACATTGCCCCTTTATTCAAAGGTGGTAACAGAGCAATGCCCAAGAATTATAGGCCGATAGCTCTCACCTCACACCTTATACAGTGCTTTGAACGTATAATTAGAAGCGAAACTACCTACTACCTACAAGAAAAGAACTTATACAACCCAAATCAACATGGTTTCAGGGCTGGAAGATCATGCCTATCACAGGTATTAGACCACCAGGAGAAAATATTGGAAACACTGTGTGTCGAGGGCAAAACATAAATGTAATCTATACTGACTTTGCTAAAGCCCTCGATAAAAGTGACCATGGAATTATAACACAAACTTAAGAAGACAGGAATTACTGGAAAGCTGGGGAGATAGATATTTAATTTCTTGACGCAAAGAACACAAAGAGTGGTGGTAAATGGAGTAAAATCGGAAGTCTCGGAAGTTGAGAACTCTGTCGCACAAGGGACAGTATTAGCTCCCTTGCTGTTCATAATAATGATTACAGATATCAATAACAGTATTGTATTATGTTTCACAGATGAGAGAAAGATATGTATGGAAATATTGAACGAAGGTGACCTACAAAGATTACAAAACGACATTGAAACATTATTCCGGTGGCAGAAGACAACAATATGAAGTTCAACGAAGAAAAATTCCAACTTCTAAGATATGGTAACAACAAGGAGTTACAGAAAACAGGGTACAGAACTCTGCAAGCCAAACAGATAACACCAAATCCACAAGTCAGGAATCTTGGAGTAGTAATGTCGTCGGATGCAGAATTCAGAGAGCATTACATCATCAAAATTAAAACAGTTGGAAAAATAATGGGATCATCTGGAGGGGCTTCCGCAGCAGAAAAGCAAACATCATGCTCAAATTATGGAATAGTCTAGTCCTACCAATAATTGAGTATTGCTCAGTACACACAAGTCCATACAGAAAACGAGACATTGCGAACATTGAACCTATACAAAGGACTTTTACATCTAAGATAGAGGGAACGGAAGGTGAAGACTACTGGTCTCGACTACAATCCCTGAAACTCTACTCTCTCGAAAGAAGGCGTGAGCGGTACACAATAATACACATATGGAAAATACTTGAGGGTTCTGTCCCTAACCTTAGAAATGAAATAGAAACAAACTGGAATGAGAGAAGAGGCAGATTTTGTACGGTCCCAGCTGCGGTGGGACAAGGGGCCATGAAAACGAGGATGAAAAATACCCTCAGAATACGAGGCCCAAAGCTTTTCAATGACCTACCAAAAGAAGTGAGGAATCTCCAGCACACCGATCTGAATAACTTCAAGAACCAGTTGGAAAGATTCCTGTGCAAAGTCCCTGACCAGCCATGCGTGGCTGGTTACCTTCACCAAATCCCGCAAGAGGCGGGATGCTGCAGAGGGGTCGACCGTAGGTTGATCCTGAACCGCCGTTCGAACTCACTTAAAGTATGCACCTAAAGTGTACACCTAAAGTGTATATATATATGGTCATCCCATAAGTAATGTCGTTTTTTACGATGGATTAAGTTTAAACTAGTCCTACTCGGTTTAAGCATAAGTTTTCCGAACGTTATATTTAAGAGGAGATCTATCGTGTTTCGCTACATACTTTACAGACCTTGACCAGTGAAGACGTGTGTTTTGCTTTATGTGAACCCCTCATAAACATGGCGGTATTAGAAGAGCATATCGGGCATATAATGCTTTACGAGTTCAAAAAAGGGAATAGTGCTACTGAAGCAACGCGAAACATTCAGGACGTTTATGGCAACGATATTCTGCATGTGAAGAAATGTCAAAGATGGTTTCAAAAGTTTAGGAATGGTGACTGCTGTTTGACAGATGCAGCACGCTCTGGACGTCCTGCTGAGTTTGATGATGACCCGCTGTTAGCCGCACTTGAAGAAGACTTTTCAACAACCGTCGAAGAATTGGCCCAGAAACTCAATTCATCCCCGTCCACCACCCATCGACATTTGCAACAACTCGGGAAAGTGCCTAAGATAGGAAAATGGGTGCCACATGAATTGTCGGTCGACAATCTGAGGGTGCGGGTAAACATTAGCACAGCTCTTCATTCCCGTGAACTCCAAGATCCGTCTTTGCACCGTTTAGTGACTGGTGATGAAAAGTGGATACTGTACCAGAATGTTAAGCGCCGTCGACAGTGGGTTTGTGCCGGAGAACCAGCGACACCACAGCCAAAACCAAATCTTCACCTTCGGAAGGTGTTGCTTAGTGTTTGGTGGGATAAAGGTGGTGTAATACAACCAAACAATCACCGCTCAAGTCTACTGTCAACAACTGGATCGATTGAACACTGCACTAAAAGAAAAGAGACCTTCTTTGGTTAATCGGAAAGGAATCGTGTTCCACCACGACAACGCACGTCCTTATACCGCTCGGATCACTCCTGCAAAAATTGAGGAGCTTGGGTGGGAAAAACTTCCACATCCTCCAGACCTTGCGCCTTCAGATTATCATCTCTTCAGGAGTCTGCAAAACTATCTTGACGAGAAACAATATACTTCTTTAGATGACCTGCACACCAGTCTTTGTAAGTTTTTTGCCTCAAAACCGCCTGAATTTTATAAACATGGCATTGAAAAGCTTGTAGGACGTTGGCAGAGTGTCGTTGATTCCGATGGAAAATATATACCGTACTAGATTAAAGTTTAAAGATTAAAGTTTCAGTTGAGTTTTTTTTTGTCCTTCAAATTCCGATCTAAAAAACGACATTACTTATGGGATGACCTGATATATATATATATATACATTCAACTGCAAAGAACACGCAGTATAAATAACGTAAAGAACGACGCTTGTATAGGAGATATTCCGCGCAAGACGAGAGAGAGAGAGAACGAAACAAATGAAAAAATGAGGTAACCACCTGGGAATCGAACCCGGGATCTTCCGATTGCCGGTCAGACGCGATACCATGGTGTAATGGTAATGGTAATGGTATCGCGTCTGACCGGCAATCGGAAGATCCCGGGTTCGATTCCCAGGTGGTTACCTCATTTTTTCATTTGTTTCGTTCTCTCTCTCTCGTCTTGCGCGGAATATCTCCTATACAAGCGTCGTTCTTTACGTTATATATATATATATATATATATATATATATATATATATATATATATATATATATCAGTGGTCGGGGAACAGGGGTAAATTACCCAAATGGGGTAAATTTAAAACTTTTGGGGGTAGTGCGTGCGGTATGAGAGAGACTTTGTGCTGATATTTTTTTCATATATTTTTATTTTATTTTGTTACATAAATGTGGCGTTATTCTAAATTTTAGAATATTACGAATTTACGTCCTGATTACGTCCTCAAATATATTTTGGGGTAATACCCAAAAAAGTTCGCCGACCACTGATATATATGAAGAGGAATTGCAAGGAGAGTATATAACAGACTTTGATTTTACACCAGAAGATGTAGCGAGAGCTATAGGACAAATGAAACTACATTCAGCTGCAGGTCCGGACAAATGGAGCGCATTATTGATTAAAAACTGTAGAAATGAAATAGCTACACCTTTATACTGGATATGGAGAAGATCCCTAGACACTGGGGAAATACCGAGCATCTTGAAAAGAGCAAACATTGTTCCTATATATAAAGGAGGGGACAGATCTCAAGCAAAGAACTATAGACCAGTGTCATTGACGTCCCACCTCACCAAAGTATTTGAAAGAATAGTTAGAGAAAAAATTTATGATTTCCTGGAGACACGGGAAAGATTCAACGAAAATCAGCATGGATTCCGATCAGGTAGATCATGCCTATCACAACTAATAGAACACTACAACAATATCCTCGATGCATTGGAAGGCAATGACAACTACGATGTTATATACACAGATTTTGCTAAAGCTTTCGATAAATGTGACCATGGTATAATAGCACATAAAATTAAAGACATGGGAATAACAGGCAAAGTGGGAAAATGGATCTACAACTTCCTTAGTGATCGTCTGTAGGTCGTCAAAATTCAAGGTATATCATCATCAGAATCGGAAGTACGCAGCTCAGTACCACAAGGGACAGTACTGGCCCCACTCCTGTTCATTATCATGCTAACAGACATAGACAGCGGAGTAAACAACAATAGTATAGTAACATCCTTTGCAGACGATACAAAGATCAGCAGAAAAATCAGCGATGTACATGACGTGGAGGCCTTGCAGAGGGACACGAACAAAATATACAAATGGTCAGAAGACAACAACATGTCATTCAACGCCGAGAAATTTCAGCTCTTGAGATATGGTAGAAAAGAAGAACTTAAACAGACTGCATATTATGCTCCAGATAGACAGGAAATTCAGAGAAGCATGAAAGCGATTAATCTCGGGATAATAATGACAGATGATGCGAAATTCGAAACACAAAATCAGATAGCGATAAATAAAGCAAAAAGAGTCGCCGGACAGGTTCTAAGAACGTTCAAGAGAAGGGACAGGACAGTAATGATTCCCCTGCTAAAAACACTGATTATACCAAAACTTGAATACTACTCAGTTTTGACGTCCCCATATAAAAAGGAAGAAACTAATAAACTAGAAGAAACGCAAAGGCATTTCACAGCCAAGATTGATGGCTGCAAAGAACTCAACTCCTGGGAAAGACTACGTAAACTAAATCTGTACTCACTGGAAAGAAGAGAGAGGTACATCATAATCTACATATGGAAAATGATCGAAAAACTGGTACCAAACCTAAAACTAAACCCAATTACCATTCAAACAACACTGGAAAATAGGAAAGGCAGAATGTGTAGTGTTCCCAAATTAAAGGCCCGACAAGGGACCTCCTCAACCCTGAAGGAAAATAGCTTGGTTGTCAGGGGGCCAAGACTTTTCAACCAGCTTCCTAAGGACCTCAGAAACGTAACGGGGGTCAAAGTTGAAGTCTTCAAGAAAAGACTGGATGCCTGGCTCAGGACAGTACCAGATGAGCCGGGCGTGCCTGGCTATGTACGGTGGAGAGCGCAAGAAAGCAACTCGCTCCTCCACCAGGCCAGACTTAGAGGCGGGGCCACCAGCTTGACCTCCGTGTGAAGAGAAACCAACGCACGAAACAACATAAGCTTCATAAGGTAAGGTATATATATATATATATACAAAGGTGGGCAGTTGCGCCGCAACATTTTTGGTTGCGCTTGCGCTTGCGGCGCAACTTTTTGAAAAGGGTTGCGCTTGCGCGTGCGGCGCAACTATTTCAGCAGAGTTGCGGTTGCGGTTGCGGCGCTACAAAAATCGTTGCGCGTGCCCACCACTGCAGATATACGTTAGATGCAAAGGTGGGCAGTTGCGCCGCAAAAAGTTGCGGCGCAACATTTTTGGTTGCGCTTGCGCTTGCGGCGCAACTTTTTGAAAAGGGTTGCGCTTGCGCGTGCGGCGCAACTATTTCAGCAGAGTTGCGGTTGCGGTTGCGGCGCTACAAAAATCGTTGCGCGTGCCCACCACTGTATATATATAAATATATATATGATACACACAGACCGTGCATGGAACAAGGAACTCTTCTGGGATAATTAAATCCACTATAGTCCGAATAAGTAATGGTAAATGACAAATACCATAGTTTTTCTTTTTCATGATGCTAGCCCGACGCGGGCAACGGGTCACTCGCAAAGAGGTCCCATAAATATAGCTTCCCTCACCAGCTTTGGGACATGTCCCAAAGCTGGATCCTGTCTGCTTTGCAGAGTTCCTTGTTCCATGCACGGTCTGTGTGTATCATAAAAAACTCAGGGGACCATTCTGAATTCATTCCCATATATATATATATATATATATATATATATATATATATTATAATATATATATATATATATATTATATATATCCGTATATTTGGGGAACAGCTTTTCCTTTAAACATGTTTGGTTGAACAATCGACCGTAGTTTTTATTTATTAATTTACTAGCGGAGAACCCGCCCTTCGTGCGGGTGGCAAAAATATCCTAGCCGACGGTGGAATATTTTTGTAGTTCGAAGACTGCTATTAGTTAGGTTAATTGTACGCCCTTGACGATTGGTTAGGTTAAGTCGTGATAGTTTCGTTAGTCTTAACGAAAATATCACGACTTAACCTAACCAATTGTCAAGGGCGTACAGTTGACCCCACACACACACACACAAACACACACACACACACACACACACACACACACACACACGGGCGTCCTTTATTATTATAGATAGACTTTTTAAAATTATAATTAAAAGTAGAATTCATTACGCCTTTTTCTAATGCATTAAAATACAAATATCGCCCATATACTGTATATATATATATATATATATATATCAAGAATCTTCTTCTCTTTTCGAGCGTGACCGACTGACAGACATTCCTGGGTGTTTATATTAATAATTATTAGTTTCCTCATTTTTCCGTATGACATTTTTCAATAATGCTGGTAAACTATGAATAATATTTCCAAAGTTTTCCGACGTTTCGCTCTGTCCTCGAGCATCTTCAGGGAATTCGTTTGGAGCCATGTTCGTAGGTGTTTTGCGTAGAATGAAAATTTCTTGTCAGGGCGCTCTCTTTTATAGCTCATTTTCGGAGGTTTTCCCGCAGTTTCGCGTACGTGTACTGACGGGATTGGTCAGTTTCGGACGTGTAACGAGAATTCGTTCTTGCCCGGTTCGCTGATTGTTTATTTTCGGGGAAGTCTCTTTTATTATTAATGCTTCGACGATATGAAGTCTTTTCTCATCCCTTATTTGTGTTACCACTTTTGTTGCTCCCACTATCTGTTATTGTTGTTGTTTAGCCGATCAGCCCACCCTGATCGAGCAAGCCGGCGGCACGCAGGTAACCGATCGCCCTCTCCGGAGTGAACCAGAGGTTCAGCGCTCTAGTGATGTTGTGTTGTGTTCGTTGTTGTGCTAGAGCGGTACAGTCTGTCATAATGTGTTCAATTGTTTGTGGTGTGTCCTGGCACAGGTGGCAGGTGTCGTCTATGGAGTTGTCTAGTCTGTGTTTATATGTCCGTAAGTTAGGGTGATGTCCACATCGGAATCGTGCTAAGTTAACTTCATCCGATCTGCTCAGGTTAATGGGCGGCGGCTTCGCACCTAGGACCGTATTCGGACTGAGTCGTGTCAGTGCTTTGTGGGTTAGGTGCGTGTGTGTTTTCTGTACTGTGTGATGTCTGTGGGGCGTGGTATGGAATGGAGTATTTGGTTATAATGTCTTTCTGGTGTTACCTTAATGGTGCGAGGTGTCGGTGCATGATTGTATATATAGTGGCAAGGGTGTTGTGGGTTAGTTGTCGCTGCTGCCATGAATTGTGTTCCCCTCATGTCTAAATGTTCCCTAACTTTCAGTATTTTTGTTTGTGTGTGCAGGTGTTCTATTGGTGTTGTTTGAGTGCATCCTGTAATGATACGAAGTTCGTTGTTTTGTATTGTCTGTAAGGTGTTTATGTGTGTGTGTTTGAGATAATGGGTGCCCAGCATGAGCGAATATATTGTTTGTATATGAGTGATGTTGTTTCTTGCTGATGTCCAAAGTTTGTGCCTGTAAGTGCCCTAAGCGTGTTAAGTCTTGACGTACATTTGTTTTTAATGTCCTGAATGTGGTTTGCAAAAGATAATGATGTGTTGTATGTGACCCCAAGTATTTTGGTCGTGTGTGTGTGTGTGTGTGTGGAATATTGGTGTTGTTTAGTGTAAGCTGTGGAGTTATCTGGTGTTCTTTTGTATTGCTTGTAAGCAAGGTGATGGTTGATTTTGTGGGCGCTACTTTGAGTCTACTGTGTGTGAGCCAGTCTTGAATACTGTTTATGTATGTTTGTAGATTATTTGTAGCGGTGTCGATGTTGTTGTGGGTGGATGTTAGAGTGATGTCATCTGCAAATGATAAGGTAAGCTTGTTATCTATCGGTGTTGGAATGTCATGCATGTATAAGTTGAACAGTGTTGGTGAGAGAACAGAGCCTCGAGGGACCCCATTCGGAAAAAGCTTGTTTTTGGATGACTTGCCATTAAATGTGACATGTGAGTATCTTCCTGAAAGATAGTTGCTCAGCCATCTTTTAGTGTTATTGTGCAGGTTTGTGTTGAGTATTTTGTTTATGAGAGGGAAGCGTGGGATACTCGGGATAGCATCAAATGTTTTACTAATGTCTATTGTTGCTAATAGTGTACGTTGAGCTGGTCGTCTGGAGTTGATGCCATCCATGATGTGCTGCGTGAGGTTACTGAGTAATCTCGTGGTTGAGTGGTGAAGTCTGAATCCATGTTGAGTAGGCGATAGTGGTACGTGTGGGTTAGTGATTTGGAAGATTAGTCTTTCTGTTACTTTGGAAGGTGTGCATAGTAAAGTAATGGGTCTACAGGAAGCTGGTTCTGTTGGATTTTTGTTTGGTTTGAGTAGTGTAATAATTTTACCTTGTTTCCATATGTCAGGAATAATACAGTATTGGTATGAATATGTGCTGATATTTGTGAGAGCTAGTATTCCCTGTGGGCCCAAGTGTTTAAGGTGTATGTTAGATATGTTGTCTGGTCCAGTAGCCTTCGAATTCTTAATTTTTTTGAAGATCTTGGTGGTCTGGTCTGGTGGTCTGCGTGTTTCTGGTTGTTGTCTCTGTTTGTGACTTATCTTTGCGTAATGATTAACTAGAATGTTAGCTTGTTGTGTATATGTTGGGATATTATTTTGGCTGCGACAGATAGCCGCGTGTGAGGTGTGAATGCCGCTGTAGTGATGAGTCCACCCCCGTTACCCCGAGTACGATCTTGACGGATCGCCGTGAAGTCAGGGATGGTAGGTGTTTTGTGCGTGTGTTTTAGTTTTGTTTCTTGCATAAGTGCTATGTGAATGTTTTGTTTGTGTACGAATTCCCTAAGCTGCATGATTTTGTTTGTGAGGCCATCTACGTTGTACTGTAATATGTTAATATTATACTTCTGTATGTGTCTCATGGTGCTATTGTGTCTATGTCTTTGTGTATGGTGACATGTGTAAATTGTAGTGGGGCCTGGATTAGTCTTAATGTCGCCGGAGAGTAAGAGTCGTCCGGGGAGCACGCAATTGTTGTCTGGTTAGGTTTATTTTGTGTATGTTCCACATGTGATCTTTCGGACTTCCTTCTTGTAAGTGCAATGTTAGCCTTCTTGACAGTGTTGTTATGGTTGAGCCCACGTATCTCACGTTTCCTCGAAGTTTGCAACCTTCGTTCGGGCACTGAAATTCGTAAACTATGTGGGATTTTTGTAGATTTTCGGTTTTTTGAGTGGTGTTGTTTTTCATGAATAAGTTTTTAGTCTTCATGTTTCGGTAGTAGATGGCAAGCGATATTTTATTCTGATTTCTACATCTGACGTTTTCCTTTACTATTTTCCTTATTATTCTTTCGTCAGTTTTATATGCAGGCGACATTTGGTTTTGGTAAAACATTTTATGAACAGTGCCGTTAGGCGTCTCTTCCTTTCTTGCCTGATTGCTTTCCACTGTATTTGCTTCCCTTTTTATTTTCAAAAATTTTTTAATTTCTCGTTCTGTTTCGGTGTTTGTGAAACCGTTGTTAATTAGTAGCTGCTTTAAGCGTTAAATTTCTTGGTGGAAGATCGTCCAATTAGATGAGATTTGATAAGCTCTGTGTAGAAGTGCTTTTATTACACCGAGTTTATATTTAGTTGGGCATTCGCCATTTGCATTTAAGCATTTTCCTCTGTCCGTAGGTTTTTCTGTATATGCTGGTCGTGTAGCAATCGCCGTCGTCTTGTATTTTCACGTCGAGAAATGGGATTTTCCTGGTGATGCTTAACTCATAAGTGAATGTTAAGCCTGATTGTTCTTCCAATGCTGCTTCTATTTCTAGAAGTTCTGTTTCATTATCGGTGGTAACGAATGTCATCCACGTATCGGCAGTATAGAGTCTTTTTTCCTCGGAGCACTTTGTTTTCCACATGACACATGTAGTAGTTAGCGTAGGTGGGGCCCAAAGGGTTTCCCATCGAGATTCCATCTACTTGGTGGTATAGCGTTCCGTCTTTGCGGATCTTTAGCAGTTTTTTCATTATTTCTTTGGGAATGGTCGGTGGTCGCGTGGTCGGGTAGTTGTAAACGTTCACGATTATAATCTTGGTTGTTGCCTCTACTGGGACGTTTGTAAATAAACTTTCTACATCTAACGATGCCATAATGCTTCGTGGTCGGGGTCCTCTGAGCACTTGTAGACACTCATCGGTAGATTTGAGCATGCGTTTTGCTGGTATATATTTGGTGATGATTTCATTAAGTTGTTTTGCAATTCTGTAACTTGGGGCTGGGACCTGGGAGATGATGGGACGTATCGGATAGCCAGTTTAGTGTGTTTTAACGTTACCAAAAATATATCCAGGTGTAAAGTTTCCTCGGGGCAGGGTCAGTTGGTCCCCTTGAGTGGCGTTAGATGCTAAAATAAGCGTATTAATTTTGGTTTTCACTCGCTCCGTTGAGTCTGTTTACTTTTTTGTATTTTGAGGCGTCACTTAATATTGTGTCAATCTTGCTCTCGTAGTCGTTTCTATCAAGGATGACGAAGATATTGGACTTGTCAGCCTTCCTAATGACAATTTCTTTCTCGTTTCTTAACTCCTTCGCCGCTTGTTTCAAGGCTGGTGATAGTATTTTGGAAGATGAAAAGCTTCCGTTTTTGGTGCTTTCTGCTAAGAGTATAAAGGCCGTAAATTTTGAGACACTTCTACGATATTCCTTTCTTTTAACCTAATTATATACTGGTATAAGAGTTCTAGTTCTGCCCGTTTTTTTGTTTTATCGAATTTGGGTTGGAAGTGGCAGTTCAATCCAAGGTTAAGCGGTTCTTTTTTGTCTCGCGTTAAACTGAACTGCGATAAATTTATAAATGAGTCTTCGCTTTCTGGCAGCTTCATTTTTCCCCTGTATAGGGTATTTAATTTTCTGGTGATCCACGCCTTGACGCTGTTTTCACGTTGTTCGTACAGTTGTTTTAAACTTTCGATGACCCGTTTTCTTAGATCGTTACTGATTTGAGATTCTATCAGTTGATTTTCAAGAGCATCACACTCTTCATTTAGTCTTTTTATTTCTTTATTCATGATTGATAACTGTCTGTTCATCAATTTCTCTCGAAATTCTAAGGTTATTTGTTCTCTTCCGGCTGTTGGGTCGTGAATTCTTATATCTGTATATTTTGGGAACAGCTTTTCCTTTAAACATGTTTGGTTGAACAATCGACCGTAGTTTTTGAAAATGAAAATGAAAAAATGAAAATGAAAAGGTTTAGTGGCAGACTATAGTCCATATGACACGTATTATTAATACAATGACAGTTCACATACTAAGGATAGAAATATATACAAATGATTAGAAATAATACTGTAATGTCGAAGTTAAGTGGAGTTACAGACGGACGTTTTCGTACCAAGAGGTCCATAGCTTAGAGGATAAATGGCAGGACTCATGGATAGCTTGGATGATCGGGTTGGTTGATTTTTTAATTCTTTGCATTAGACTGTGTTGAGCGCGTCTTGTTACCTCCGGGAAGCTCGGGACATTGCGGGAAGCAAACATTTGCGAAGCTGAGCATCTCGGAGGTAATTTATGTAAGAGTCTAAAAGACCCGTTGTACGGCAAATTTAGAGTTCTGCCAGAACCTTTTTTATAATTCACCCACAGTTGCTGTCCGTATATATTACTGCAGAAAGTACGAAAGAGTGTGTCTTTAGCTTCACTTGTACAGAATCGAAAGTTCCTTATGGTCATATTCGCTTTAGCACACAGGCTTCGAGATTTTCTTATATCTGAGTCATCACTCAAGGAGCTGGTAATAGTTTGACCCAAATACATAAACTCTTGTACTTCCTCAATTACTTCACCATTCATTTTAAACCTTATATCAGCTGGCTGATTACAGCTTTTAGGATGAAATTGCATAACCTTAGTTTTTGTAACATTAAAAAGAATATCATGTTTCTGCGAATACACTTCGCAGACTTTTAGTAGCCGATTCAGACCTTTAACAGAGGGCCTTATTAACACCAAATCATCAGCATAAACTAAGTTGTTTATCCTTGTTATCTTTACAACATCCCATTGTTGCCTCATTAAGTAAAGCAATTAATCCGTCGATATACACATTAAACAGCATAGGGGAGAGCAAAGAGCCTTGTCTCACCCCGCAAGAGGAGCCAAAACACTCGGATAGTACACTGCCCCACGTAACAGTGAAAGATTGGTGGGAATACCAAAATTTCAATAAATTTAATATGTACATGGGAACCTTCCTGTCTTCTAGTTTTGCAAATAAAATATTGTGGTTCACCCTATATTTAGATATTGTTTCTTTAAGTACATAGATACACATCAGTTGAGTGGGACCTTTTAAAGCCAAACTGATTAGTTGTCCATAGGAAATCATTTAATCGGCATAACAAGAGTTTTTCTAGTAGTTTCGAGAAGCAGGAAGCGACAGCAATAGGCCTGTAATTATTGCTGGACATAATTAATTTATTATTAGTTCTCTCAATTTTCCGTATGACATTTATAATTTACCAGCATTATTGAAAAATATCATACGGAAAATTGAGAAAACTAATAAAAAATTAATAAATAAAAACTACGGTCGATTGTTCAACCATATATATATTATATATATATATATATATATATACAGGGCGTCCCAAAAAATGTATACACACTTTAAATAATTATAAAGGCAGTGTTTATTAAAATACATTTCATTTTCAAAATGTAATAGAATCTACAGACATTATTTAATTGTTTTGTCAACGCCTGTTTTCAAACTGACGTCCGTTCTGGTCCAGGCACTGCTGATAACGCGAAGCAATGGAATCACAAACATCACGAAACATTTCGTTTGGTATTTGTGTGCATTCTCGTTCAATGGCTGCTCTCAATTCAGCGACTGTTGCAGGTTTTATAGCGTAGACTTTGTCTTTTAAGTATCCCCATAAAAAAAAGTCTAGTGGTGTGAGGTCTGGTGAACGCGGAGGGTATTCTACGAAACCCCTTCGTCCAATCCACATCCACATCGTGCCAAGTACCACTCGCAATACTCCACTCTTCGGTCCGGATCATCATCTTCATTATAGCATGGACTAATCTTGGAATGTAACTTTTCCATTGACAGCGCTTCAAAATGCGTTGGACAGACGATTCTGAAATTCCTACCTCACGACTCGCTTGCCGCACAGATTTTCTTGGACTTTGGTGATACGTTTCCAGTACTCTTTCTTGCTTTGTGGGGCTTGTCGATGTCCGTGGTCTTCCGTAACGCTTGTGGACATTCTGAACAGTTCTATCGGCTTCAAACTTATCTCTAATTCGAGTGATGGTAAGTCGCGTTGGTGGATCTGTTTGAAACTCCCTCCTAAACTGTCTTTGCACTTCAACTGCGTTTTCACACTTCCAGTAGCATTTTAGAATGAATTTCCTTTGTTCAAAGCTTAGTCTGACTGCCATTATTAATTCTAATGGGTTTAACTTGGAAAGAAAGAAACATCAATTGAGCTATCAGCTGTTAAAGTGTGTATACATTTTTTTGGGACGCCCTGTATATGTATATATTTTTTTTTTTCTTTCAAGGTGTGACCGCTCATGGCCACCAAAATAAAGGTGGATAGCAGAGCGAACATATGACGAAAACTATAAGATAGCTAACGGAAATGAAGAATAGACTTGGGGAAAAAAGGATACAGAAAAATCATATCGAAATCAGAGTCAGTAAAGAAGTCGGGAACGAGAGAGAAATGAGAACAACCCGGTCAGCGAAAAGTAGGGACCTTCAGCCATGATAGCGCCAAGCCTATCACAAGGCCCGGCGATCGCAAAAAAAGAAAAATACTCTGCGCGCAGCGCAGAGTAAAGCGGACACTCCACCAGGATGTGGGCAACTGTAAGCGGAACATCACAAGTAGGACATCGGGGCACCCGATCCCTGGCCATCAAATAGCCATGGGTCAGGTGGGTGTGACCAATACGGAGGGGGGGGACAGAAGTACCTCCTTATGGCGCGACCGATGGAAGGAAGAAGCCCAACATCCTAATTTGGGTTTGATTTTGCAGAGTTTGTTAGTTGCAGCGACATCTCAGCGACTCTGCCACGGGGAGCGCAAAAAACTATGAAAACTAGGGATATAGTCTGAAAAGGAAAAGGGCATGGGTGAAACCTGTAGTCGGCACGCGGAACGGGCAGCTTGATCGGCAGCCTCATTTCCAGCTACGTTAACATGTGCAGGGACCCAGCAAAATACCACCTCCTTGCCATCAGAGATGACAAGGAAATGGCAAAGCAACTGGATACGCCGAACCAGTGGGTGGATGGGGTCGAAACATTCCAAGCCATCCAGGGCACTGCGGGAATCCGATTAAATAACAAATGATCCATCCGGATGCTCCCGCACCACCTCCAGAGCGCTCAGAATGGCATAGAGCTCCGCCGTGAAAACGGAAGCCCCATCAGGGAGGCGGGTACATTGGGGAGCAAGGGCAGACGACTGGGGAACAGCCGCAGCCCCAACGCCCCCCGCCGACCTCGAGCCATCTGTGAAGACCACAACACATGCAGAGTGACAAGCAGTGTGCTGAAGGAAGAGAGACCGAAGCAAGGCAGGGTCAGAATCGGCTCTGCGAACGGGGCGCAACGCCCTACAGCATGTAACAGGGGTGCTCTCCCAAGGTGCAACACCCTCGAAAGAGACCGGTATGACGGATGGAGGAGGAGTGCCCATACCATCGAGGAGGGAGGTCACCGTGTCGCTGAAATACCAACCTCCATCCCGGCAGAACGCCCTCTCAACCACCTGGAACAGAGGAGAGTTGGGAAGACGGAGGATCCGGAGATAGTGCTTGGCAATGAGGAACGACCTCCGATCCTCCAAGGGAGGGATGTCGCACTCAACCTGCAGGCTATCAACCGGAGAGGAGCGGAAGGCGCCAGATGACATGCGCAGTCCTCTAGAGAGGACCGGGTCCAGTAACCGAAGGGCCGTACGGGAGGCGGAGCCATACACCACACTCCCACAGTCTAATTTTGCTTGTACCAGAGACACGTACAAACGGAGGAGTGTCCGCCTATCCGCGCCCCATGTCGTATAAGACAAATGTCCCAGCAAATCCAGGGTACGTTTTGCAGTCTCGCGCAGCCTACGAAGGTGGGGAACCCAGCTCAAACGGCTATCGAAGACCATACCCAGGAAACGTACTGATTGAATGAGGGCCAGAGGCTGACCCACCGAGTGTAAGATTAAAGGCCGGGACGGCGCCGGAGCCCCGTCTCCTCGACGGAAGGAAGGCCATGCACGAAGTCTTCGAAGAAGACAGCATAAGGCCCACCGACGACACCCAACGTTCAACCCGATTGACCGCGAGTTGGACTTGGCTCTCCACGATAGGGGGCTCGTCCCCGCGGCATAGACAGCCAGATCATCGGCGTAGACGGAACAACGCACCGAGGAGGGGAGGGCCCCCGGTAGCGCAGACATGACCAGATTGAAGCAGGAGACGCTCAAGAAACACCCCTAAGGCACCCCTTCCTCCTGAACATACAGGTCAGATAGGGCCGCCCCATTACGGAGGCGGAAAGTGCGACGGCAGAGGAAGTTTCGAATAAACGTGGGCAAAAAGCCCACGAAACCAAGAGACTTCAAACGGTCCATGACAACTACCCGACGGGTCGTGTCATAGGCCTTTTGGACGTTGAAAAAGACGGCCAGAACAAGATTCCGGCGGGAAAAGGCCGCCTGTACATCATGACCAAGGAGGAGAAGAGGGTCCAGAGTACCCCGAAATCGACGAAAGCCATACTGGGTCGGGGGGTATAACCCAAGCGACTCCAGTGTAAATCAAAGTCGGACGGCCACCATTTTTTCAAGGAGCTTGCATAAGCAGCTCGTCAGGGCAATAGGCCGATAGCCCGCCACCTCCGCCGGATCCTTCCCCGGTTTAGGTATCGGGACCACAATCGCCTCCCTCCAACGGGAGGGGAACGACCCCTCAACCCACATCCGGTTAAAAAGATCCAGCAAGAAGTGCAGGGCCATCGGGTGCAGATTTCGGCTAAAGTCATAAGGAATGTCATATATATGAAATGAAATTAAATGAAAAGGTTTATTGGCAGACTATAGTCCATGTGTGTGTGTGTGTGTGTGTGTGTGTGTGTGTGTGTGTGTGTGTGTGTGTGTGTGTGTGTGTGTGTGTTTAACCCTACGAGATACAAATTGAAAGGTTTTTACACATCCTACAAAATCTCATGAAAATGCTACTTTCTCTAATGTTACCGAACTTAAAAGCATTGAACTACATTTAAACCCTAAACGTTCTTATCTCTGTAATCAAGTTAACTGGTATTGGTTTTATAAAGGTTAGAATATTGACAGAAACTTATAGACTGATTAAAAAACTGTAAACTTACTTTCAATCTATCAAGATTTAATCCGTACGTCTCAATGATAGTAGTGCCATTGTGCGTAACGCCATTGCTCGTCATCAGCCAAGTTCCAGATCTAAGACGAAGGGACAAGAATCCTCCGTTCATTTCATGATTAGAAATTTATTTTCATTCAATAAATACAGCCTGCTCTTCAAATCTGCATATAAGTTGAGCCGTTTACGTATTTAAACGTAATATCATACAACATACAGCAAGATGGAGATATTTTAAAAGAAAGGAGTGGATGGAGGTACAACATACGAATCCATAAATGGTTTTGATGCGTGTAAAAAGTGTATGATGGAAGTACAGACAATATTGTCTTAAAGAGTTATGAAGACTTAAATAAAGAGCGTTTGCAAAGAACAAAACTGAGTAAACTGAACTGTCTATAGTAATTACCTCACGTTGGTCATAGTTGATGGAAACTCCAATTCAGTTGGGGAATGTGTTGTCACCCCAATCTCGAGAGATCCAGCCCACTTGTCCACCAACTTGTCAAGCTGGACTTCGAACATTTCATTTGGGCGCAATGGGCGATGGGTAAGCACTACTCCATTGTTGAAGTCATCCGCAGCACTTGGAAAACAAACGATATTCAACTACTCACATTAAGGAACTTTAAGAATGTTGGGAATGCAAAAATGGGGCATTTATTGATAATATAAAATATAGTCGAATTTAGATAAAAATAAGCCATCATTTGTTGACAAATATCAAGGTACCCTCGCACAGGTCAACTGACTTTTATAATCTCGCATAAGTATAACATGTAGGATGTGAGCCAAACTGCGCATGCGCCAGTCACGTCAGAGCACGCCTTTGTTTCAACCAATGACGCTTCTGGATTCTTGTAATTTAGATCGTGTCTACATTTTCCTCCAATCGCGCATTTGTGAACACGACCGCAAAAAATTATTCTTTGGAATTCAATCTCAAAACTAATTATAATTTTATTTGTAAACTGTCCATAATATCAAAATGTATTTATTTAGGTACTTCAATAACAAAACGGCGAGGATTATTTAAAACCTTCAATATGATGTATTTAAAATGGTTTTCTAAGTTCTAGGAATGCATGATAAACAAATAAAAGAAAATCTGTCTAAACGGAGATGAAAACTGAAAAGCCGCGATCCTGGATGGATTACAAACAGAGCGAGCAGCATAAGATGAAGAGAGAGACGGAAAGCGCGAGAGAGGATTAAAACTATCTTGGAATCCGTGTTGGCAAAATCAGATTTCAACTTCTGATTAATTTTATTCTGACGAAAGCCGTGAAGTGGGCCTATGTCAGTATGAAATCAGCTCGATAAATAAAATTTAATTTTTCAATAAGGAATGAAGGGGAATGTTCTTTCGACCCTTGGTTTTTGCATATTCTTCTTCCGAATAATTATCAGGTCATCTCATAAGTAATGTTTTTTTACCTTTATTTCCAAATGAAAGTAAAATTACATCAAAATAAATGCTAAAAACTTCACTTTTCTACGTTCGAAGGTCAAAATATGATAATAAAAACCCACTCTAATAGACAGTTTATTTCCACAACAGTTTCGATGCCCACTGGCATCCTCTTCGGGTGGCTATAGAAATACGAATGAACCAAAAACAAGAGGGAAAACAGTCCAGGGACCATTAAGAAATTCGCATCTAGGTTAGATCCCGTTCACCCGACACCGGAAGGGCATTTTTTTTTTTAAATTTTATTAAAGGGACCCGCTTATAAGTACATTCGCACAAATTTAAAACTATCTTCTTGTTCAATACATACAGATTCTATTATTTTTTTTTTTTACATAATTATTACATTTAATATTGCATTATTATTTATTACAGAAATTATAAATTTATCATTACATTGATAATTACATTGTTGTTTATTATACAGAAATTATAAACCGAAAAAACGAATGAAAAGGCGAGGAGGAAACAATCCAGATCTAACCTAGGTGCGAATTTCTTAATGGTCCCTGGACTTTTTCCTTCTTGTTTTTGGTTCATTCATATTTCTGTAGTCACCCGAAGAGGATGCCAGTGGGCATCGAAACTGTTGTGGAAATAAACTCTGTCTATTACAGTGGGTTTTTATCATCATACATCAAAATAAATTTTAATCAGTTATATATTTTCCCTCACTTTCTATGATTCTCTGCCACCTCTCTACAAGCATTTAAATTCCATGGTGATAAAATTCCTTCGGTTTAGAAGCAAAAAACTCGGAGAGGGCAATGTTGATAACCTCGAAACTTTCAAGTTCTTTCCCGTCAAGATAGTTTTGAAGATTTTTGAATAGGTGGTAATCTGATTGTGCAAGGTCTGGTGAATACGAAGGATGTGGAATTTTTTCCCAACCAAGCTGTTCAATTTTGGCAGTGGTGATTCGAGCAGTATGAGGACGCGCGTTGTCCTGTTGAAACACAACACCCTTGCGATTGGCCAAAGAAGGACGTTTTGTTTGCAATGCAGCGCTCAGTCTTTGAAGTTGCTGACAGTAGACTTCGGCTGTAATGGGTTTGATTGGGCTGCAACAGTTCAAAATAAACCACTCCTTGAATATCCCACCAAACGCACAGCAAAACCTTCCTGGGGTGCGGATGTCCTCTTGGCTGTGGTGTAGCAGATTCCCCAGCACTAACCCACTGCCGATGACGCTTAACTGTGATAAAACACCCATTTTTCATCCCAAGTAATGAGTCGATTTAGAAACGGTGCTTGAAGTTGCCGAAAATGCAATGAAGAGCAAATATTCACACAATCTCTACAGTTGTCTGGTGACAACGTATGGGGAACCCACTTCTCAAGTTTCGCCACTTTTCCCAGTCGTTGCAGGTGGCGATGAACTGTGGAACTGGTCGAATTTAGTCGCTGGGCAAGTTCTTCAACAGTTACAGCAGGATTTTCTTCAAGGGTAGCTATCAGAAGGTCACCATTGAACTCAACAGGTCGGCTCAAACGCGCTTCATCAGTTAAGCTGCAGTCACCAGACCTAAACTTCTGGAACCATCGTTGACATTTCCTTACATTTAAAGCTTCCTCCCCATAAATATCCTGAATAGTTTTGGCGGCTGCAGTCGCGTTATTTCCTTTTCTAAACTCAAAGCATTATACAGTATGCCTAGTGCGTTCGTCTGACACCTCCATCTTATCCGTAAGGGTGAAATAAACGAAGATTGTTAAAGCGATGAAACTTTACTTAGACTGAGAAGTAACATGTCTAAACATACAAAAATTAGAGTTTTCCACAAAATACGAGTATATACAGAAACATGCGTAAACACGACGCGAGTTTAGCAATCCAAAAACATGACGTTACCTATGGGATGACCTGACATATAGTTACCTTATAAAAGATGTCACGACTTTACTCGTTTTATCTTCGTAGAATAATTCACTCAACTAATGAATCGGAAGTTTTACCATATGTAGTTTACCACTTATTTAACGTTTAGGTTGACAAGTTTGGTTCATTTAAGTAAGCAGTTTCAATTTCAGTTTATAGAACTAAAAATATAGCTATAACTGATGATGTTTTAAAATGTTTTAAATTTTAATCTTATTTTCACAGGTTAAAAATAAACTTTGTTATATATCAGGTCATCCCATAGGTAACGTCATGTTCCTGTTCGTCAATTAAGATCTTGCTACCCATCAACGACCGGGTTACGGGGGGCCTCACCCCTGGAAAAAAAACCGCACACAACAATAAGAAAATTATCTTGAATACAAGACATAAATGAAACATCTCAATATTAAACTCTCGCTTGACTGGTGGTGATTTAACCAACCATTTAACCAAATTAAAACCAATGCAGACATGCTACGGCTTTCTTAAAAAATATAGATTTTTAAAAAATATATAGGAAAGTCAAGAGCGTGTATTCTTGTTTCATATTTATTATGTTACATTACTATTTCATACGACAATCAACGAAGTTGCAAATACAGTAACCATGAAATAATCTTATTCAATGTATCAGGTAACTGAAACTGCAAAGTTCAGAAACAGTGATACTCATTAGAGTATATCAAGCGAAGAGTCTGTTTTTTTTTTTTTTTTTTGTATTGGGGCGTTTACCGCCATTTCCCGCTATACGTTAGCGGATATCATGGCAAGGCGGAATATGAGAAAGAGAAACGGAGACGGGGGAAAGGCACTAGAAGTGGGAGGACAGCGGACGACGGGTGAGAAGTCACCTAAAGCTCAGATAGGATGCGAGATTGGGAGAGGAAGAGGAAGAGGAAAAGACGGTCAAGCGAGAAGAGAGGGCTCTGCCGGAACATAAGGTAGCCGTGCGTGAGGCGCGTATGGCCGATGCGAAGCCGCGCAAGGACGACCTCTTTGTGTCGGGAGCGGTGGAAAGAGGACGCCCAATATGACAGGCGGGGGCGTATGGACCAGAGTTTATTTCCGGTGGCATCGTCCCAGGACTGTTGCTATATGCGGTCGTAGAAGGAACGAAAGACCTGCACATAGTCAGAGAAAGGGAGCGGGCGGGGGAGGGGAGGCATCGAGGCGGCGGACCGGGCTGTGCGGTCAGCCGCCTCATTACCGGAAACACCAACATGGGCAGGAACCCAGCAGAAGGTGACCCGGATCCGGTGAACGGTGTGCAGGACATGGTACTCCTGTTGAATAAGGCGTACGAGGGGGTCCGGGGAATCATAGCGCTCAGTGAGTCCGAGAAAATGGTACAGGAAGACCACGAAAAACCCGATACCAGACGGAGGGCTTCCAGAAGGGCAAAGAGCTCCGCGGAAAAGATGGAGGCCTGAACCGGCAGGGGCATACCCCGGGAGGTAGGTGACAGCGACGGAGAGAAGACGGCGGCCGCGACACCTGCAGGGGAGCGTGAGCCGTCGGTGTAGACGGGAACGTCGTCCGAGTGTACGGGAAGATGGGCCAGAAAAGAAGACCGGAGGACGGTAGGAGGAGACTCCTTACGCAGGCCACGAAGCGCCTGGCAGCGGCAGATAGGGGTGGTCAGCCAGGGGGGCGACAGGTCAAAGGAGAACGGCAGGATAGATGAAAAGATCTCGGCCAGAGAGGCAGCGAAATGCCACGTGTCAGGCCGGGGTAGCGCCTGGGAGATCGCGGAGAAGAGTAGGGACATCGGGAGGCGGCAGATGCGAAGGTAACACTTCGCCATGAGAAGGCCCCGGCGAAGGGGCAGGGGGGGGTGTCCGCAGTCCACCTGAAGACTAGCGACAGGGGACGAGCGGAAGGCACCCGACGCCAGGCGAAGGCCACGGTGGAGAAGAGGATCCAGCATACGGAGTGCCGGAGAGGAGGCGGAGCTGTAGACCACACAGCCGTAGTCGATGCGGGATTGCACCAGGGAGGTGTACAGGCGCAGCAGAGTACGCCTGTCCGCCCCCCAGGTCATGTGGGACAGGTGAGTCAAAAGGGAGAGGGTGCGGCGAGATGATTGCCGCAACCGCCTAAGGTGTGGAACCCAACCGAAAAATTCGTCGAGGGTCATACCCAGGAATCGAACGGATGGGACGAGGGGAAGAGGAGTGCCGGCAAGGGTAAGGGCGAAGGTATGCGACAGACGGAGGCGCCGAGGACGGAAAAGCATACTGGAAGACTTAGAGGGTGAGAAAGCATAGCCAACCGAGGACGCCCAGCGAACCACCGCGTTGATGGCTAGCTGGAGTCGACGTTCAGCCAAAGACGGGAGGCGGCCAGAGCAATAGATAGCCAGGTCATCGGCATAGAGGGAGCTACAAACGGAAGTAGGCAGGACCGTAGCGACTGTGTTCATCACTAGTGAGAAACACAGGACGCTAAGGACACTACCCTGAGGGACACCCTCCTCCAACGGAAAGCGGTCAGAGAGGGTAGAACCGATGCGGACGCGGAAAGAACGGGCGGACAAGAAGTTATAAATAAAGGAGGGGAGAAAGCCTACGAAACCCAGGGAGTGAGGGGTCTTTATCGGGCTTCGGGATGGGGACGACGATGGACTCACGCCACCGGTCCGGGAATGAACCCTCCAACCAAATCCGGTTATAGAGGTCCAGTAAAAAGCTGAGAGCAGAGGGGTGGAGGTGCCGTAACAAGTCATAGGGGATATTATCGGGGCCGGGGGCGGAGGGCCTCCCGAAGCTCCGTCATGCGGAAGAGGTGATTATAGGGGTCATCCCTATGAGGTGGAAAATCCGGTGGGTCGCGGCGGGAGTGGGGGGAATCGGAACTGGAGATGGCTGCGAAGTGCGCCGCGAGTGCGTTCGCGACGGCCTCCGGATCGGATACGAACTCGTCGTCCCCGACCCGAAGCACCGGGGGTCGAGGGGGGACACGGGTCCCCTCAAAACTACGCACCTTGCGCCAAACAGTCGAGGGGGCAGTCGAGGAGGAGATCCCGGACACGTAACTCCGCCAGGAGGTACGCCGGGCTAGTTTCAGGACCCGACGGGCCACTGCCTTCAGGCGCTGAAACGCTATCTTGTGCTCCAGCTGGCGGGTCCGGTAGAAGCGACGGCCGGCACGGCGCCGCTCCTGAACGGCATGGGAGCACTCTGGGGTCCACCATGGGACGCTGCGCGGCCTGGGGGAGCCAGAGGTACGGGGGATGCAACTGGCGGCAGCCGAGAGGATCTTACTCTCGAGGAAGGCGAGGGCCTCACTAACGGAGGGAAAGGCAGGAATTGATGGCGAGATCGCCGTGCACCTCGCGTATGAGGCCCAGTCTGCTCGGGCGAACAGCCAGCGCGGGCGGACAGAGGTGGGGGGGAGGAGACGGGTCGGGGTAAGACACACTGGGAAATGGTCACTGCCGGAAGAATCCGGCAGGACCTCCCAGGTGAACTCCGTCACGATATCGAGGGAAACCAGGGAAAGGTCAATACAGGTGAAACTGTCGTGGGCCGAGTGAAGGCAGGTTAGGGAGCCATCGTTCAGAAAGGTGAACTCGAGCTCGTCCATAAGGGAGAGAAGGGTCCCGGAGAGAAAGGTGGAGCAAACGTCCCCCCAGGCCGGGTCCCGACTGTTGAAGTCCCCGAGAAGCAGGAAAGGGCGGGGAAGCTGAAGAATTAGGTCACGGAGAGAATCGGGTGGAGGGCGTACGTTAGGGGAGAGGTAAAGAGAGCAGACCGTGAGCTGGCGCCCCAAAGAAAGGCGCACGGCCACAGCTTGCAGGACTGTACGGAGCGGGAGGGGGCGGAAAGGGACGGAGCGGTGTACGAAGACCGCGGAGGCCCCCCTACCCGCCCCATCGAGAGGCGGGGAAGGGAGCCCGCAGTAGCCGGACACTCAAGGGAGGGAACGGGATCCCAGAATCGTCTCCTGAAGGCAGAAACACGCCGGACACCTGGAGGCCAGGAGAGAGGAGAGACTCTCGAGGCTTACCAGGAGCCCGCGGATGTTCCACTGCAGGAGCGAGGTATAGGGAGGGGTAGGAAAGTCCGCGAAAAGGATGGTTATGGGGTGGGTGGGCCGATCGGGCGGCCCGAGATTAAAAAGGGGATTGGAAAGCCCCGGGGCATGACTCCAGATTCCTGGGATCTTGGGAGCATTGCTCCAGTAAATTTGACCATGAGAAAAAGTAAATTTGGGTTTGGGTTTTGTTCATCCGCTAGACGTTATGCAATTTTTTTGCGTATTCGTTCTTGTACAAACCAATTTTTTTAAATTACAAATTTAGTTATTTTAAGTTTAGTTGGTAATTCCATATTTAACAATTATTTTTATTTTTTGTTAAGCTTCAATGTTTTGATAATTAAAATTTTATTAAAACGTATATTTTTTTAATATAAAATTATCAGGATTGGACTATGTTCCATTGATCTCGGCCAGGTTTGATAAATTGGCCAGATAATTACTTGTGCGGTTTTAAGTAATCCACCATGACTCTAGAATTGAAAAGTTTAGTTAAGTTTAAACTTACTTTTACTTACTTTAACTTACCTACTTTTACTTACTCTTCCATACTTTTACTAAGTTTAAAGCACTTACTTTTACTTACTTTCATTGTACTATATTTACTTACTTTTACTCACTTTTACCATACTATATTTACTAACTTTTACTTATTTTGTATTTTTTCAGGTAGTCAATAATCAATAATGGATCCTAATATTGATGAAGTTGGAGAGAAAAGTGAGGGTGTTAAAAGGGGTTACTTTTGTGGTCAATGCAAGAACAAATATTCAAAGAAGCAAAACTGGGAGGAACATTTTAGTTCCAAAAAAAGTATTTGTTACAATACAAGAGGTCCCAGAGTTTGGGCCCACAGCTTAGATATTGCAGTAAAGAAATACCAGGATGAAGTGCAGCAAAGAGATACGGCAAAGCAGTCATTTAGTTTGTTCACAAAATGTGCTAGTGCTAGACCTCAGAAAAATGAACCAACTTCATCAACTGCTAATCTAGAAAATGAAACTTTTTCACTAGATGTTTCACAGACTGAAGAAAGTGCTTCTCCTCCACCTAAGAAACAAAAGGTAAGTGAGGAATCTGAGCATCAGACTAACAAAACTGCTTTAGAGGAATTTGAAAATTCCCAAATCCAGAAGACATTGAATGCAATTTTGCGCCTAACAAAGAAACTCACCAAGCTGTTGTGGTTAATAAAGAGAAGAGTCAAAATATGCCTTCAAATTCAAGTGTTGCATCCAAATCTAATAAAGCAAAAAGCAACAAATTTGACATTTCCATAGCCCATTTAAGCAAGTGTAAATCAATACAAGAAATCCTGAACAATGATTTGATCAAATCTACATTCAAATTGGTGGAAAAGAAGGATCTAGGGCATGCTGATGATTCATTTTCAGTACCAAGTGATATAATGGAAAACATTGCAAATACTGACACTAATATGCCTGATGTAGATATAGCTGTTGAGGATGAAGATGATGATAATCAAGAAGATATTGATGATGCTTCTGATGATAAAATGTTTACATTATATTGCATAGCTTGCACAGACCCCAAAGCATGTGCTTCAGACAAACATTCTAACATAAAAGGTTACTTCAATGTTAAAGATTTAACCTATGTATGCAAACAAGGAGAAAATCAAGAGAGATGGTTTAGAAATCTGGAAACCCACCTGAAGAGACATTTAATTAAACTTCAGCATCATCAAAGAGCTGCTGTTTATGAAGTGATGAAAACATCTTCTCGGAACACTACTAAACGCATAGAAGACTTATGTGGCAACATCTTATACTACATAATGAAAACAAACACTGCATGGGCTCTATATCCAGTACTTCTAGCTATATTACATAGGTCAGGTTGTGAGGTTGGAAATTTGAATCATAGCACACATGCGTGCGAGACAATTTGTGAGCTATTAGATAATCAACTTAAAGAACAAACTGTAAAGTGGTTCTTAGAACAAACTTCAGTAACAATAACAGCTGACATTGGAACAATTTTGGGATTAAGCATGCTAGTTGTATTAGTTATGAGTGAAGAAGTGAAGAAGATAAGACTGTAAAACTTGCTGGGATAAATTTAGTACGCAGCAAATCAGGAGTTTATTTGGCCAATGAAATTTTTGATGTGTTGAAGTCTCCTAATCACTTGAAACTATCTGAAGAAGCAATTAAATCCAAGGTATCTGGAATGGTTGGAGATGGGGCTTTTTGTAAGGACAACGAGCCATTTAAAAACGAAATGAAAAAGTTGTTTGGAGAAAATTTCAAATTTCGATGGGACTTAATGCATCTTGTGAACAGAGCCCACGTTGATGCATTGAAGAAAATTTGTAAACTAAGTGAGCTTTTAGACTTTATTCAGAATCACTCTTCAAATCTGAGATCAGGCCTTGACTGACTATACCAATATGGTTCTTGACAATATCATTGGTTTTAAGAGACCAAAACTCAAATCTGATACTCGCATGGTTAATTACGAATTTGATCAATTTGACAGATTTGTGGAAAATTGTGTGTTTTTTGATCATCCACAAGAGAAAGAAATTAGTGCCAAGTTCTATGTATTGATTTCCTATGTAACAAAGATTATGTTGCAAGTAGCTCAAAAAACCACAGTTAGTGCAGAATTTGTAGAAAATATATTTTATAAAGAAGGAGGGAAAACTGTTATGTTAAGAGTGATGGAAACAATTTCCAAATTAGCTAATGGAGGAAATGCAAATGATGTAGTTTCTGAATTAAGCACGATACCACAGGGCAGCAAAAGGAACTAACAGCTGAGGATTACATCCTAAATGAAGTTTACAAATACATCAAGAAACGTTCTGATTACTACCAGGTTGCTGAAGTTGCTAGACCATCCAGAACCAGATCTGAAAGTAGTTTTACAAAAGACTCAGTGATAAATTGGCTGACAGAATATATAGAACAGCTGTGGAAAGGAATCACAGAGAGATTAAAGCATTTTGATAAAGATGGATCAACTGCCTGGAGTGAAGCACCAGCTGAAGGGACATTCTCCATTCTTGGTTACATTGTTGAACACAAAGGATCCATTAAGCCATCTCATTTGACTAAGCTGTGCAGAATTGTGAAGGAGGGTCCAGCTCCATGCACTAGATCTGCTGTAATGATCACACAGAAAGCCATTGATCAGTGGCCAAGCATACATGGCGGTAAATTCACAACAAATGCCTACATGCAAGGTCTAACATCGTCCACTGTTGCTGCTGCAATGAATAAATAAACTTAAGGTGAGTTATAAACTGTACATTATTGTATTATTATGTTTAGCTAAAACAATTTGTAATTGGTATGTCGTCAATTCAAGAGTTTACTATCATTAACCTATCTAGTGGTGTAAGGGGAAAAAAAGTAAATTCAGAGATGTGCTCCAGTAAATTTTTTCAAATCTGGAGTCATGCCCCGGGATCCAACGGGGTACGCCGAACGAGGGCGAAGGCGAGGGGGCGATGTGGAACCAGACGCCGGCAAGTCCTCCAGAAGAGGAGTCTCCCGGACATCCGGGGGAGAGCGATGCATAGAAGGGGATGTGAGGGGTATCCAGAAGGCCCCTCCCTTCGACCGGAGGTGCAGGGGAGGCAGGACTACGAGGGGGAGTGGAAAATAATACCTCACCCGGAAGCATAGGCAGGTCGAGGAGAGAGATGGGGCGGGTCAAGCGCGGGGGCGTGCACGTCCCACCCACGCCGACCAGGCGGGCGAGTTCCCCCTCCAGTGGGTCTATCGACCGGGCCGGAGAGGGGTGTATCTCAGCCCCCACCACGAGGGCCGTCTGGGACCCCAGGGGGGAGCGTTCATAACGGTTGCGCAGTGGGGACGGTGAGGACACCGGGGCGGTAGGGCGAAGGGGGCGTTTGTGTTTGGGAGAGGAAGGTGATGCGAGGCCTATGGCCTCGAACCTTTCGGGGTCACTACTGGCGCGGCGCTTGCGGCGCTTGCGGCCCTTACCCCTCCGTCGTGCGGCCCGCATGGGTGACGGCGGGTCACAGTCCGGAATGGGGGTGGCTGAAGGCGCCGGTGGAGAGGGCGTAGAAGGGGCAGGGGGGGTTGCCGACGAAGCATCGGCGTTCGCGGAGGGAACACGTGGGGACGCGCTGGTAGTACGGGGAGCCGCGGTGGGAGTCCGCTGGGCGGCAGAGGATGGACAGGGAGTAGCGGACACGGTGGGTGGAGGCACGTTGGGAACCGCCGGTGAGGACGGGGTCTGGGCCGGCGGCGGCCGGGAACGGAGAGCCTCGGCATACGAGGCACCACGCCGGGCCTCGCGGCCACGCAACCGGTCCCGCGCCTCCCGAGCGCTGAGAAACTCTGATGAACAGAGGGCCCGAACCTCCCTCTCAAAGAGGAAGGACGGGCAAGAGCGGGATGAAGCAGGGTGTGGTCCATGGCATTTGGTGCAGGAAGGCAGAGCAGTACAGGGCAAAGGGTGGGGAGGGCCGCCGCAGCGGACACACAACGGGGCCGGCTGACGGCAGGAACTGCTCACGTGGCCAAACCTATTGCACTGAAGACAGCGCGTAGGATCTGGCACGTATGGTCGAACCGAGAATTCGCACGCTCGTCTCTCTCCAAAGCCCCAGAATACCGAAACGGGGGGCACCAGTGAGTCGAACGTGAGGAGCAGGCGAGGAGAAGGGGCGGATGGGGAACGCGATCTGTCGGGAAAGCGGTATACTCTCACAACACCCTGGGAGGCGAGGTCAGTCTGGAGGTCTTCCACCGGGATAGGTAGAAGACGAGCAGCGTAGATTGTGCCTGGCACTGATTGAGGGGGGTGGGGGGACACCGTGATCCCGCAGCCCAGGACATTGGGGATAGCGAGCAGAGAAGTGGTTTCGGCAGAGGAACGCGACCTTATCAGAATGGAGCCATCCCTCTGAGGCCGAAGGTCGAAACGAGCGGTCCCCGTCACCCCATGGATCGCTCGAAAGAGGCGTTCGTGGTTAATGGGGAGGGGCTTGGAGGAGGAGGGGCGGAGGACGAGGAACTTGTCCACCGTCCTAAGGCCGAGCGAAGCCGTCGGGCCAAACACCACCGGTACTTCGAGGGGACGGGAAGACGAAAAAGGCGGACGGCGACGTCGGGTCCCACGTCCCCCAGGGGCCGAGGAGGCCGGGGGCGATGAGGCCCGACCGGAGTGGGAGGCGACCGGGGCCGCGGGCTTCCCACCTGGGGGCAAGAAAGCAGGTGGGTCCCTATCGGGACGTGGAATATGGGGGGATCCAGGGGTCGGGGGGTCCACTGCAGGTCCATCCGCCACTGGCCGGGGTCGGGCAGCGGCGCCACGAGCCTGGGGAAGAGAGGGAGAGGAGGCGTCGGCAAGAAGAGTAGACGGGGTGGGCGAGGGCTGCCGACTGCCCTTACCAGACCCAGGGTCCAAAGAGGTAGTCAGAGGGAGGTCAGATTCACAAGCCGGGTCGTCAACAAGGTCCATTAGATTTGTAAATGTTTCCATAAAAAAAAATTTATTTTTGTTTCGCGCCCGGGGCCGCGGGGAACCGATTACCCGGGGCCCAAGGGGACCAAGCGCATGCCGGCGGGGGATGGGTGCCTCGTCCCATGTAGGTACCCCCGTTTCATAAGGGGCCCTTGCAGCGTCGAAAGTTCTCCCCCGCCGGCAGCAAAGACCAAGGCCCCCCAGGGTCCCAGGCCCGGGCACACCTACCAGCCAACTAGTCCGGCCCCAGCCATGGGGGCGAGACCCCCAGCGACCAGCCCCGGCAGTCCACGGGGCGCGCGAAGTGTCGGACAGAGAAAGCAGAAGAAACAGAGGGGGCAAGGAAGAGGGGAAAGAGGGGAAGACAGGAAAGAGGGGGCTGTAGGATAGCAGGGTATGCTAAAAGTCTACTTCGCAACCGGGCGGGGGACCCGGCAGGGCCCCCAGCCGCGGCTGACCCCCCTCGCCACATGGAGGCAGGAGCCCGCGGGCGATCCACCCCAGAAAGACCGCCCGCGGGAAGGGGGAGTCTGTATGTTTAAAACTTCATTTTCTTGATTGTTACATTCATTTTGTCCACACGTTTTCGTTTCTTCTCATTTTGATCATACTGAAGTTTCAGAGTTCTGCTAATTTTTTGGGGGCACTTTCTAGTATTGCCTGAGCAACAGCCACTTGAGTAAAGTCCTTTTTTGTAAATGCAGCACCTCAACTTTGATTCTCTTGTACTGATTGTTCGTTTGACGTGCCTTGTCTTGCGATGGAAGTGTCTCAAGAAAATACTTTCGGAGTCCTTCAAGTCGTTCAGCGAGTCGCTTGCACACAGCAAGGCGGAGAAATAAATGGTTTTCCAAGTCAAGCATTTCTTGCACCATTTTGTAATTCTCACGGCGAGCCGCAGAGAGTTTAAACCACTGGAACACATCTAGCACAAAATATTCAGTGTCCCAAGACAGCACATTCCGTCTGTCATGAAAGGTATTGGAAACAGTATGTAATGTACATGAACCAAAATACAGCAGCTAGGAAATCTTTGTTCTTTACACCAATTACCCAATTGCCGACGGAGTGTGACATTCACATTGGGTCCATCACTTTCAAGCATTATAAACTTAGCCGGAGACAGTCTACTAGTCTTCACAGAGAGTGTGATTGCGTCGTACAGCTTCACAGATTCAGCATGACCGAAGAACGAACTATCAAAATAATGATTAGTGACACGATTTGTAGTTGAAGAGTGAATGTGTATATCGAACTGCTTTTCAATTGCAGCTAAAGAAGCTATCCGAATTTTTTACATCACACAGCAACTTTTCACGCAGGTACAGATGAAACGGTAAGTACCATGAGACGGTAAGTACGATTGTTTGCTTCGCCGCAGCTTAAAATATTTCGCAACAGAACTGTCCGGAAACATATATTGGAACAATTCATTATGTTTTCGCAGGTGTATGCGGACAAGTGCTGCAACTTTTGCAGCCCAAAGAGCTTCAGCTATCACGACCTTATCTGACTGAGTTCTATTCAAGTGAGTTCCAACATAAAAATCTAGTTATACAGTATATTGCCGTCCTTTATTGCAGAAGTATGTTGCTTTGAATTTCGTTCCTTGGAAAACGAATCAAAGCTTGCCTTGCAAAGTTAGAAACTGCAAACTCCTTATACCACAGACACTGCTTCGATGTGTTTTTCCACCAACGCACCACCGCTTGATCATATCGCCGTTCTGATCAGTTTCATCAGGCCATTTTGAAGATAAATGAGAAATTCCACCAGCCATTTTGCAGCAAGACACAGAGGCAGGAATTAAGATGTAATTCACAACATTTCTGAAAAAAAGCATTTAAAATAAAAAACCCGCATATGTAATATTCCTCGCTTCACAGGCGAGTCCGTACATGTGGCAAAGCTGCAGCGATAGTCAAGGTACCCCAGCTGGGGGAAGGTGGGGTGGAGGGAGGACAACCGAGTCCAACAACATATAACAATGGCATACAGGTAAGGCGCCGTTCAAAAATTACGTAATGCTATTTTTGCTAAAATCTGACACCCCACCCCCCTGTAACGTTCCGTAACGGGTGGGGTAGTGCTATATAATATCTTAGGGGGTGCCTGGTCTAGCGTTACAGAACGTTCCTCGGGGATCTGGGGTGTCAAGTTTTAGCAAAAATATCGTTACATAATTTTTGAACGGCCCCTGATTATAATGTAATGTCTGTGTTCATAAAGATAAACGATTAATATGATCCTGAAAATCGTTGAACTCCATGTTTACTGGTCTTATACAGTAATAAGGCTCCATTATGATTACTGCAAGTCTGTATGAACAGATACCACAATACAACTTTTTATATACTAGTGAATTTGAACCAAAAATAGACATTACACAACGATCCTCCACACTCCATCATTAGGGTGTGTCAATTTTAGGGAGCAAAGTGAAATCTTTATATTTTCAAAGACTACTAGTGACCAAATGATGCATTTTTATGTGCTAAATCGAAATATGGCTTTAAAATCCAGATTTGACCACTCCTAGCTACTTCTATTTGAAGTTGAAGTTTACAGAAAATCAGCAATTTTTGCAAGTATTTTTTTTATTGTATATAACTACATTTTACATACATTACATACAATTAAAGACATTTTGATTGTATTTCAATATTAAAACAGAAATATTGATAGGTTTCTTGAACTTTGCCAAGGATGCCATGTTTGCCTTGCTCTTGTTCCTGGACATGAGCTCCCTACTGGCCACCTGGCAACTGATGTACGCCTCCCTCCTCTCTTGTGAGTAAACATGTTGTGCTGCTTCAGTTGTCATCCTTACACACCTCTCTACTGACTGTGTGTGTGTGTGTGTGTGTGTGTGTGTGTGTGTGTGTGTGTGTGTGTGTGTGTGTGTGAGGGCCATGCATGAACTTCCATTGGTCTATCCAGAAACTCCTTGATTGCAGCAGTGGTGAGGGAGCAGGTCAGAGGAGGTTTAGTCACGCCAGAGTTCCAGTCAATAAGCTCCGAGAGTTTGGTGCAGGGGCGGAGCTAGCTAGGGGCAGGCGGGGCAGTGCCCGGGGCCCGGGTCATTTCAACAAGTGATGAGAAGTTATTTGAGAGAGCAACAAAGCTAGTAAATAAATATAAAAATGATATTTCCTCAGGATTTCCAAGTCATTTACTCTCTTTTCGAATGTGCTTAAAAACAGACATTGAAAAAATGACGACAATCCATGAGCTATATTCATTTTTAATTAAAGACAACAGTACTTTGTGCTCAAGTTTTCTCGAAGTTGTGACTGCCATAACATTGTTCTTCACAATTCCTGTGACAGTTTCAAGTGCAGAGAGATCGTTTTCAAAACTTAAACTAATAAAGAACTATCTTCGAAATTTTATGAATGAAAAAAGATTAAGTGGACTTTCAATTATATAAATTAAAAACAAGAAAGTTAGAAATATTAACTTGGAGGATTTAATTAATGAATTTGCTGAAAGAAAGGCAAGAAAAGTCAAGTTCTGATGTTGTCGTAAGTAAACTTTTATTTCACGGTATCCTTTTTAAAGCTCAATATTTTGCATAATGTTTTGTCTTCTATGCCTCCATGCGTACAAGTAGTATCATAATTCTTAAATATATGCTAAATAAATAATGCAAAGAAAAGCAATATAAATGTATAATAAAAATTTTGTTAGGGGGCCCGTAAATAAGTTTTGTGCCGGGGCCCGTGACATTCTTGCTCCGTTCCTGGTTTGGTGGCATCTGGGTTGATGTCAGTAGTCTTTCTGGGTCTGACACTGCAGTCTCCTACCTGTGTGTCCTCTCCTCCTCCACCTCTGATTTCCAGTATCCTCTTCACTGCCTTCCTCCTCCTCTCCTCCACCTCACTGCACAGCATGGCCTGGAGCACAGCCTCAGAGTGTGCATACCAGGCTGATCTCTTCACTGTAGGCATCATTATTCCTATCACCTCCTTCTTCTGACTTCTGAGCAGCTCCAGCTGGTACAGTACATACCTGGGACCCTCCACCCAGCTGTGATTTAACTTGATGTTGAACCAGTTTAGCATGTAGACTCCCACTATGAATTCCACAATTATCCTCAGATTCTTCAGGTTCCTACACTTCAGCCATTGTTTGGAAATCCACAATCTGCAGAACCTTAGAGTCGTGGTGACCCACCTACTGTGACAGACTGGCCCAATCTCCAGGAGAGCTAGACTCTGAGGTACCTCTCCCGATCTGATGGCAGTGATGATTCTGTAGCCATATGATTGGTGTGTGCTGAGGTCCTTCACTACTTCCTGACTGAGATCGGGTAGAGGAGGACCAAGTGATCCTCGTGAAGTTTGGGTTGATCTCCAGCTCAGTGGCAGTGTCTAACATCTTCCCCAGGGGCCCAGACCACTTGTTGTTGCTCAATGTCTTGCCATCTAGTGCAGTCACCAGGTGTCTGAGACTCAGCTCCCCAGTGTGTAAGTCACAGACAATCCACACCAACTTCCTGCTAAGCTTGGCCTCCACATAATGCATTACTCCTCCCTCCCAGCCAGTATTCACATTAGTACTTTCACCTCCTATGGCAAAAAGGGTCGGGTCTGGTCTGCTCTCTCTCTTAGCCAGTTCACCAGATGATCAGCAATGACCTCAGCATGACTTCTCTCCTCTGGTACAAAATGCCACAAATATTTCCCACCTGGTTCATTGCACACTGTGTAGTGTTCTTCCTTAATGAGGCCAGGCCAGGAAACTGCCTGTCACTGCCCTCAGCTTCCATCATCACTTTGGTGTCATCTCTTTTCCCATCAAAGAAGATACAGGTGATGCCATTTTCCCTAATCTCTTCATCAAACTTCTTGACCAGCTCCTTAGTCAGTCTCTCCTGAGCCCTCCTCACCTTGTTGTGGTCAATCACCAGTGCTGTGTCAAACTCTGTGATAAGACCAGCATCAATCTAGGCAGCAGTGGCATTCTCTGCAGTCTGTCTCAGCCCAGTGTGATGTCTGAAGCTAGCCAGAGCTATGTTGATGATATCTTCAGTGTTGTATTTCTCCTTAGCCACAGGCAAGGAAGAAGTTGTCACAGCCTCCGGTATGAAGTCTTCGTCCTTCTCTCTCCTCCCTGCCTCCTCCAGTATATCTCCAGTCTCCTCCAACTCCATCTCCAGCAGTGACTCCTCCCTCAACTCCTCTGCCTTCCTTCTCTGCTCCTGTCTCTGCAGCACTGCTTCCTGTCTCCTGGTCTCAGGGTGATCAGCTAGACCCATCTGGTGTGCCTCCACACTGCCCACCTTTTCTCTCTGACCTTCAATGAAGGCAAGCTCCCGCAGCTGCAGTCAATGTGAACCTCACTGTTGCAGACAGGGTTGCACCCAAGCTCACTGCAGCTCCTGATCACACAGTAACAGGTCAGAATGTACACCAATTTGTCCAGTTTCATCATGAACCTATCTTTAACCTCTAGCTTCACATTGCCAATGGACACCTTCATTGTCTCATCCCAGTGCCTTCACTTTAGCCCTGATCCTGACCTCAGTGTTGATTACAGGTCCTGTGAATAGAGCGTTGGCCTTTCTCCACTGAGCCAGCAGCCCTGGAACAAAGCCGTTGTTAATCAGGTCATTAACTGGGTAATTCCTCCTGTCTTCCTCACTCATCTCTCTCCTCAACAAACCATACCTCAGCAGATCTCTGGCTGTGGGCAGCTCAGCAGGGGGAAGTTCCCTCCCAGTCCCCACCAAATGACTTAGGTGACAACTTGATTTGCTTCGGGTTCTGATTTCTTTCTGACTCATCCTGTGGACCTGTGAACAAAAGAAATGTCATTGAAATCTGGATAGGCCTACTGATTATGATTACATAAAATTAAGTTAATTGAAATTCTTAATATCTTCCTATAAGCTCAGATAAAAGGTTGTGTTATTATAGGTACAAGACTTAATTATTCAAAGTAATGACAATTTCATATATCTATCATATCAAAATATACAGAAAGATGACCACACATATCAATGGCACATTGATATACGATGCTACAGTCATATTTAGGTTATATTTCAAACCTTTATGGTCAAATATAAGTAGGTAAATAGCTTTTTTAAACAACACTAAAGATATTTCTAAGTTTGCAAGATAATATGACATCATTTGAGCATTAGTAGTTTTTCAATTGTTGACTTTGCTAAAATTGACACACCATACTCCCTCATTCCCCTTCCTCACCCACCAGTCTCGCGTATATTAAATCATTATGTAACAATACTAATGAAGCTGTTTGGAGAGTCCGTATGCAGCTTTAAACCTTTACTAACTTACGAATCTACACGATTATATATGATGAATAAAACCACGAAGGAAAGGAAACACAGAGTGGTGCTCAAGCGCTTTCGTCTAATGACATCCTCAGGAACAATAAAGTACATAGAGTTCAAGACTATATACTATATGTTACAAAAAAAAAAAAAAATTATATACAGGGTGTACATAAAGTCAGGATCTATTTTTGTGAAGCACTTGGAAATTATATGGAATTCAATCATAAAATGATAAAGTGGTAACATTTATTAAATAATTAAGAGTAGGATTCGACGTGACGCCCATCAGTATCCCTGCACAGCTCAAATCGTTCCGCAGCATTTCTAAACACATTCTGGAGCATTTGCGGGGTTATGTTATCTGCAGCAGTTCGTATACGTGTACTAAGTTTTCAAGACTCGTAATCTTCGTCTGATAGACGTGAGAATTGATAAAGCCCCATGCAAAGAAATCTAAAGGGGTTAAATCTGGTGATCTCGCTGGCCAAGGTCTGTTGCTTCCGCGTCCGATCCAGCGATTTGGAAAACGTCCATTTAGATAATCCTGAACAATTTTGGCATAGTGACAAGGAGCACCATCATGTTGATAGACGACGGGGATAGGATTGTTAGTACCGTTGTCTATCAACATGATGGTGCTCCTTGTCACTATGCCAAAATTGTTCAGGATTATCTAAATGGACGTTTTCCAAATCGCTAGATCGGGCGCGGAGGCAACAGACCTTGGCCAGCGAGATCACCAGATTTAACCCCTTTAGATTTCTTTGCATGGGGCTTTATCAAATCGCACGTCTATCAGACGAAGATTACGAGTCTTGAAAACTTACGTACACGTATACGAACTGCTGCAGATAACATAACCCCGCAAATGCTCCAGCATGTGTTTAGAAATGCTGCGGAACGATTTGAGCTGTGCAGGGATACTGATGGGCGTCACGTCGAATCCTACTCTTAATTATTTAATAAATGTTACCAGTTTATCATTTTATGATTGAATTCCATATAATTTCCAAGTGCCTCACAAAAATAGATCCTGACTTTATGTACACCCGTCACAAAAAATAAAAATAAAGAAATAAAAATAAAAGTGAATTGAAAAATAAAAATAAAAATAAAAATAAAAATAAAAATTGTAAGAGGAGCATACAAATTTATAAGGGAAGAATTACCAAAGATTTAGCACTCTGCCCTTCTTGTTTAAATCTCTTCTGAACGAATTCAAAACAACGGGATCAAGTTGAAAAAGACCTTTGCTCATGTTAAAGTTACTTGTAATTTGAATAACAGCAGACTCAAAAATATTTCTATTAACAATGTTGCTAAAATGAAACAAAACTGAAGCATTATTCCAATCAATACAATGGGATAATTCTAACAAATGGACAAAAAGAGCACTGGACAACTGTCCCCTTCTAACGGAATATTGTTGTTGTTTTACACGCGTGTGCAAATCCTTTCCCATCTGACCTATGTAAAAGGAATCACATTGTTTACAACCAATTTTATAGATAATGCCTGAATTATTGGTACGGCTATTTTTTACTCTGATATTTTTCACAATATTGTTATATGAAAATACTACATTAATATCCAAAAGTTTAAGTACATTGGCAATGCCTAAAAACGCCGGGAAAAATGGAAGTACTAAAATATTCTTTGACAACGTGCGAGAGTTATTATTCACACGATAGAAGGTTCGATTTGCCTTGTTAAGACAAGATTCCAGAAACGCAGGTGGGTAGCACAGATCACTTCCAATACCGTTGATTTTTTCTAATTCGGCATCGATGTATTCCGGACTGGCGATCCTAAGAGCGCGGAGAAACATGAGGAAAATATGGCCTTCTTAATGGGGGTGTCATGTCCAGAGTAAGTGCACGTAGGACAAGTTGTTATTTTCCGATAGATACTAAACTTAAAACCTGGGCTTTCCCTATGTACACGCACATCCAAAAACGGGATTGTTGTCTTGTTCCACTTCTAAAGTAAACTTAATGGAAGGGACTTGATCATTTAACCCTTTCATCCCCAAATTAAGTCGAAAAGTAGGCGGAATCAGTTGATGCAAAAATCGTCCTTATAACCTTATAAATAAGGTCTAAAATTGCTTCCAAAGTTAACGATGAAAATTTCACACACTGGGCATTAAAGGGTTAACTGAAGGAGGAAGTCATCCAGGTCACGATTCATGGCTATATACACAAAATATCGTCGACGTACCGCAACCAAGGGATGCCAACCCCCAGGATTCTCGGAATGTAAGTAATTTCGAAAAACTCCATATAAATATTGGAGAGGAGGGGCGACAAGGGGTTGCCCATGGCCATCCCAAAAACTTGTTGATAATGCTCGCTATTGAAAGTGAATTTACAGTCTTTGATGCAAAGCTTAATAAGTTCCAAAACGATGTGTGCAAGTAATGGCAGGTCGTACTTATGTAATTCTCGGGCGAGAAAGTCAAGCATATCGTCAATCGGCACTTTTGTAAACAATGAACAAACGTCAAAACTGATCAATCTATCGTTGGTTTCAGTGCGTACATTATTCAATTTTTCAGTAAGATCCATGGAATTTTTTACGTGTCAATCAGAGATAGTTCCGAGAATGGGGGACAAGACTTCACCTTCTCTTCCCTACCTTTACGGTCTTATTAAAACCCACAAACCTGGCAACCCTATGCGCCCTATTATTAGCTCCATGGGCTCTATTACCTATAAACTCTCCAAATGGCTTGTCAAAGTCTTGTTCCCCATTCTCGGAACTATCTCCGATTCACATGTAAAAAAATCCATGGATCTTACTGAAAAATTGAATAATGTACGCACTGAAACCAATGATAGATTGATCAGTTTTGACGTTTGTTCATTGTTCTGTACTTCGTTGATTATTCTCGTCTTCTTCTGGGGTGGTCTTTCTTCGTGCCCGACACTTAGGACGATCTAGTGGATTCAGTCTCCTGCCACCTCTGCACCCAGCGTCGAATAGTAGGCTTCGAAATTCCGTTCCATGGCTATGTCAGCTACAGAGAGGCCTGCTTCTCACATATCAATTACCCGGCCTCACTGTGCAATTTTATCTTCAGCTCGATTCATTTTCAGAGTCGATGCTCGTCATATGGTGTAGAAATATGGTATGAACAAGTGAACATAGATCATGCCAGTAACCATGTCAACACCTCGGTTTGGCCCATCAACGTCATTTCACAAACATTAGTATAATATTGTACGAGTTTACAAGTATATATACTGTAAACCAGGTTAATTTCACGGCAGCAAATTTTTGGTATTTCATATCCTTGGACGAGTTTGCGGCATCATAATTTCGCGGTCAACAGTTGCTAGTTATAATCTTACAGATTAAAATGACGTCATGAATAACGACATTTATTCTGGACTGTGATTGGTCGAGGTTGAGGTCGTATATCAAGGCAAGTTTTACCTCTTGGTATGCGGATAAAGTTTCAGCAACACTCAAAGTAAATGAATCTCTTGGTAAGATAGATTTGAAGCTCTCCACACTGAAACCTATTCATGCTAAAAGGATTGTCTCTGCATGGGATAACCTACACAAAATGAGGGAGACCATTCGGAAGGGATGGGAAATTAGCGGCATTCATGACATTCTTGTTATACAGTAAATAATACAGTATAATTTAAAATGTTTTTACTGCTCTTACTTTACAATCTTTTATTACAATATACGGATAATCTCTAGGAGCGCTCCATTTTTTAACATTAAACATACACTCCTAAAACATATACCATTTGAAAACTCACATTTTTCTGAGTCTAAAAATGTAGTAATCCAAAAGTATCAATAGCAAATGCAAGATTATAGAAAAAATTACGTTACATTTTTATAGTGAATATTTCCTCTTTTGGCTATAATGTACTTTTTTTCATAAAATATTTTTCCTGATTGCGCTATTTTTTCGCTACTCTGCAACTTAATTAGTTGGTTGGATTCTGTTCTGTCTATTTTTTTTTCTAATTGGATTCAGTTTGGTCGTGTTTGTGATAGAATTATGACGTATTGTTTGTGTGGTTTCTGACTTTGAGAACTTGATTCGTCATGTGCCCGCCCTAGATGAAGAGAAAGCATTGGATGTTTTTATCTTTTCAATATTAAACATACACTCATAAAACATATACCATTTGAAAGCTCACATTTTTCTGAGTCTAAAAATGTAGTAATCCAAAAGTATCAATAGCAAATAAAAAGTAACGATTTAATTAATTGTTTGACGCGTAACGTCATTAACTACATTATAAAGGTTGGCTAAGTTATAAATCTTCAGTCTGTGTTGTAAGATGGTAATTGTTACACTAACCTAACCTAACATGAATATGTTATTACATTATCATTTGTATAATTTAGGTCTCGGGGGTACGGGGGCGGAACCACCGTAAAGATCACGCATCACAAATTGATCGGTATAGGGTTTTATATTTAAACCTAGTTACTTTTTATTTGCTATTGATACTTTTGGATTACCTACTACATTTTTACACTCAGAAAAATGTGAGCTTTCAAATGGTATATGTTTTATGAGTGTATGTTTAATATTGAAAAATGGAGCGCTCCTAGAGATTTACCCAATATACTGAATTTTCTTTTCGAATAAAGTATTTTAATGACCTAAGTTTTATTTTCTTACTATCTTCCAAAGATTAGTTTAAATTGTCAAATTTTTGCCTGCTGGATATTTTCGGGTAAACTATAGGCTATGCGAAAAGCAAAAATTTCCTGCAGGCGAAAAAAAGTTCTATTATAATAACTGTTCATATAGATTTGCAGTAATCATAATCGAACCTTATTACTGTATAAGACTAGTAAACTACATGGAGTTCAACGCTCTTCACGATCATATTAATCGTTTATCTTTATGAACACAGACATTACATTATAATTACCTGTGTGTCAATGAGTGCACATTCAATTGTCCTTTAGATATACACGTCTGTGTTATATGTTGTTGGACTCAGTTGTCCCCCCTCCACCCCACCTTCCCCCAGTTGAGGTACCTTGACTAACATTGAGGCGTTACCACATGCACGGAGTCGCCTATGTGGCAAGGAACATTACATATGCCGGGAAGTGTACATAAGGAGAGAGAGAGACGAGCTTAACTTTACTGTTTAACTTATACACAAAACTATTCACTACCGATACGCAAATAGAAAACACTTATCAATTTCAATCACTCAAATCATTCTTTTTTTTCAAATAGTTTATTAAAATTACAACTATACAGGGTGTCCCAAAGGTCCCTATCTATTTTGTTGAAATAGGCTGAATTTCAAATAAATGTCACACTGACCTGAATACAGATGTATTTCTATACAAATTACAAGTATTACACCATCAAAATCTTTAATTAGTAGTTTCCACATGTGCTCCATCTGTATCTCTGCAAATCTCAAAGCGGTCAGCTGCATTGCGGAACACATTTCCGAGCATTTCAGGGGTTATTTTCTCAACTGCTTGCCTAATGCGATCTCGCAGATCTGGTAAGTCTCGAATATTTCTGCGATAGACCTCTGATTTAATTAAACCCCAAGCAAAGAAATCCAATGGGGTCAAATCCGGAGATCGCGCTGCCCAGGGCCTATTTCCCGCCACGTCCAACCCAACGATTTGGAAAACGCTCGTTTAGGTATGTCTGAACAATTCTGGCATAATGACATGGTGCCCCATCCTGCAGAAAGACTACATTGTCGAGAATGCCATCTTCAAGAAGTTGAGGTTCTAAAATTAATTAAAAATTAAAAAATTAAAAAATAATTAAAATAGAAATCTAATGCATGTATTTGTCTAGAAAGGTGCATGCAATCATGTCATTAAAACATTCATTTGAAATTCAGCCTATTTCAACAAAATAGATAGGGACTTTTGGGACACCCTGTATATTAGACATAAATATAAAAGCAGTACCTCACCTCCTGCGTATCGTTTGTAGGAAGCCTAACAGACCGACAGTCTGTTACGATCACAACCGGAGCTGCTGCTCGTATTTTTTTTTGGCCTTTGGCAATTAACCTTATTCGTTTGGCATAAATCTAATATACTGTAGTAACCTGGAATATTATTTAAGCAATCAGATCTGTATATAGTAACCTCAAATATTATCTAGGCAATTTGTAAAAACAGTAAACTGTTAGTGCGCCAGTCCGACTTTCTACACACGCGAAAAAAAAAATTGGGAATTGTCAACTCGTGCCCCAGCCAAATTTGACGATTGAATAAATAAAATTGAATAAATAAAATAAAATAAATAAAATGAATAAATAAATAAATGAATAAATAAATAAATAAATAGGAGGTTGAGCAAAAGTATAGGAAATATAAGAGAAGGGCTAAAAACAGAGGAAATATAGTAGTACGGTAATAGCGAGGGCTGGGAACCACTACCAGTATCAGTACTGAATACCAATAACAACCATAGATTTTGGTACCAATACCACTCATTCAAAGATTCAAATACCAGTACAGTATCAGTAACTCTTAAAAGCAGCTGGTAAACCACACAATATGGTAGTATTATTTTGGTATTTTTATTTAAAACACCATCCATATTCTAATCCTTTTCAAGTAACCTTCCTAAAGTTCCTTGATGTTCTCGGCCTTATAAGAACTATTCTATCTTTATTTTTACCACTGACTTTATAAAACCTAAAGCCAAACGACCAAATCCCTTAGTAGAAACTGCTCAAATGGTTTCTGCCCTTCCTCCACCTCAAGTCAGTGTGGAGAGGCTCTTTTCATCTCTGCACTTCATTCTTAATGATTTGAGGTCATTTTTGTCAAAAACCTCCTCAAATAACATTTTGTTTTTAAAGTCTAATGAACTTTACTGAAGCAGACACTGTTTTTTTTTTCTAATTTCAGTTCAGTAATTGAAACTTTTTTTAAAAGTGATGAAGATGGTTACAAATTTTATTTAGTTACCTTATGCATATATAAGATATAAGCTAGTATTTCATTTTGGCAATACTAAAGATAGATTCTACAGTGATAGATTCTATCTGCGAAGCTGGTGAGGGAAGCTATATTTTGGGACCTCTTTGCGAGTGACCCGTTGCCCTCGTCAGGCTAACATCATGAAAAAGAAAAACTATAGTATTTGTCATTTACCATTATTTATTCGAACTATAATGGATTTATCTTGTTTAAGAATTTTACATGTGTTATCAAGAATTTTATTAAAAGATGAAATTGTACAGATAATGTTCGCACACACTGGAATTTCTAAAAAACTTGTCAAAACTTGGTATCAGAAAAAACTTAATGAGATTCTCTGTAAAATGGGACAACACTGGAATTTCTACACTTCATGGTTGACTTTTAATAACAGCCAAAAATTGTACAGATAATTTTCGGACACCCTGTATATATATATATATATATATATATATATATATATATATATATATACAGGGTGAGTCAAAAGTCTCCATATATTGGCAAAATGGTCACTTTATTATGCAATCACTTGTAAGTCACACAATATGCTCTATGTGGGCACCATTACACTGAATGCACATACGAATGCGTTCCTCCCAGTCATGGCAAACGCCCGTTAACACGTCTGGTGTTATGCGTGCACAGTGCACACGCATCACGAATGCGTTCCTTTAGGTGGTCCGTGTTTTGTATTTTCACCTGGTACACCATGGCCTTCAAGTGCCCCCACAAGTAAAAATCAAGGGGGGTGAGGTCTGGGGACCTCGGAGGCCACTCCACGGGACAACGGCAGCCAATCCAGTGACCCGGAAACTGCTGATCCAGCCACTGGACCATTTTGCCTATGTATGGAGACTTTTGACTCACCCTGTATATATATATATATATATATATATATATATATATATATATATATATAAAATATATATATATAGCAAGACCCAGCTGTTCATCCTTCCACACAACAAAGAAATTGATTGGTAGATAAATGGGTACCCTGGATAGCCGAGTGGTTAAAACGCTGAGGTGTTGGTGGGGGGTGGTTTCGATTCCACGTTAAACTGTCGGTCTAAGGTGGAGTGAAAAGCTTGACCTTCGTCAGAATGAACAATTCGGTCGGAAGCAAACCAAAGGTTACACACACACATATAATATATATATATATATATATATATATATATATATATATATATATATATATATTAGGGTGGTCCAAAAAAATGAATGATGAGAATTCGTAGGTGTTACCCCCTAAAATTGTTACCTATGTTGAAAAAACTCTAAATATAAAATTTTAATAAGATGAAAAAATTCTAAGTGGTGCCACATCGCATTTGAATTTAGATGTTTTTAAAAACCTTTTTTGCTTCTTCCCCATAATATAGATTTATTGTGTCTTTACAAAAAATATTTCGATATATATAATTTTTTCGCATAATATAGATTTTTGTATGCTTATTGTGGTTAAATATTCCGAAGTACATCTTGTATGAGCGGTACTGAACACGTTGAGGCAAGAATCGCATCTGTTCTGTTCATACTTGTATTCACGTTTTTCCATGAAATAGATTTCGTCACTTTTCCCATTAAGAGCTCATCTTGTCTAAACGTGTTGAAAGGGCGTTCCTATGACAATCGTATTTTTTATTCACAAGCCTCAGTCTTTTGCCAACCTGTCGTTTGCAGTGTATTGTTTGCAGTCATTTGCAATGTATTGTTTGCAGTATATTGCAGTTCGTTTGCAGTGTTACAATAGTGAATAATCATATTAGAAATGGCAAGTTCCTCAATGAAAACTCGCAGAAATACCGAAATATGGCTCATTGGACAACCAATTGAAATGATATGAGGGAGAAAACTTCCTTCCAAAGGTGATGTGGTCCGTCGTCTCTTTTATTTACTTAAGGAAAAGAAAACTCTAAGAGAAGCTTTTAAAGCAGTTTACATAAAGGTAGCTGAATTTTGGGAACAAGCTAGAATTCCAACAAGAGCTGATTATAATGTTATACCAATGATTGAAAAAGTATATACAGAATATAGAACGCTCCAAAAATTAAAATTCCGGTGCTCCGAAACTCAACGTGAGAAAGAGATTGTTTCACGACAGTTTAAAGTTTAAACGATCTCTCTGATATTGCTCACCGAAAAGCGCACGAAAGCGCACGAGATGATCAAGATTAAAGAAGACAGAGAATTCCTCCAAGCTCAAAAATAGAAGGGAAGAAAAGGATATATGGCTAACGTTGACAAAGCATTATCAGAGAAAGAAGATCGTAAAAGGAAGAGAGAGTCAGCTAAAGAACGGTTAGCACGTAGGGAAAGTAAGAGAAAGGAGGCAGAAACAAAGTCTGCCAAATTGGCTTCAAGTAGCAAAGATGAAACAACGAGCACGAGTAGTGAAGATGAACCAATGCTGTGTAAAACTAACACGGCATCAAAAAATAATGCAGGCAAGAAGGTTCCTAGCAAACCTTGTAACACGAGACGTTGCAGTTGCACTGGATAGATCGAATATTTCTGATAGACAGGCCGTATATGTGCTATCAGCTGCTGCCTCTGCATTAGATCATGATCTTGATGACTTGTCCATAAGCAGAAGTACAGTTCGTCGAAAGAAAATGGATGTACGAGATAGATACACACACACACACACACACACATATATATATATATATATATATATATATAATGTAAAGAACGACGCTTGTGTAGAAGAGTGTTTCGCACAAGATGAGGAGGGAGAACGAGCAAATGAAAAATGAGGTACCTCCCAGGAATCGAATCCGGGATCATCCAATTGCCGGTCGGATATGTTAACCAATACACCAAGGACCCCGATTAGTCAGTACTCGTAATTCTCCTACATACGAGCGGAATCAAATGCCCTGAGGGGGCACCTTCGCATGCCGTACATATATATACACACATTTTAACTGCAAATAACACCAGTATAATTAATGTAAAGAACGACGCTTGTGTAGAAGTGTGTTCCGCACAAGATGAGGAGGGAAGGCATTTGATTCCGTTCGTATGTAGGAGAATTACGAGTACTGACTAATCGGGGTCCTTGGTGTAGTGGTTAAAATATCCGACCGGCAATTGGATGATCCCGGGTTCGATTCATGGGAGGTACCTCATTTTTCATTTGCTCGTTCTCCCTCCTCATCTTGTGCGGAACACTCTCCTACACAAGCATCGTTCTTTACATTAATTATACTGTGTTGTTTGCAGTTAAAATATATACATGTACGCAGGCCCGGATTTAGCTATAGGCGAACTAGGCGATCGCCTAGGGCCTCGCGCCAAAGGGGGCCTCGCTCAAGCCGTTTTGCACGTTCTGTTCAAGTGATATTAATGATTTAGAACTCTATGAAGAACTTAAAGTACTTTGCAGGTTTATACCTCAGAAAACACATCTCGGAAATGCCCTTGTTTATATAGTGCAAAAACAACTAAGTGAGATTTATCCTAATGTTTATGTTGCACTTCGAATAGTATTAACCATCTCAGTTACTGTTGCTTCGGCTGAAAGAAGTTTCTCGCGTCTCAAACTTATTAAAACATTTGCGTTCCACCATGTCTCAAGCGAGATTGCAATCATTAGCTATGTTATCAATAGAAAACGATATAACAAATTCATTAGATTATTCTCAATTAATTGAAGAGTTTAGCTCGAAGAAAAGTAGAAAAGCATTGCTGTAATATTCAAGGAGCATCTGAACCAAATATTAAAGCATTAATATTTAGCCTGATAAGTCGATCGCTCACTATTATAAAAAATGAAATGTCAACATCTCTTATACATCACATATGAAAAACGTTTGTATACTATGGAAAGTCATTACCTATAATATTATATAAATCTTAGAAATCATTGTCTTATATTTTCGATACAAATCTTGATTCATATTATAATTTATACTTATTTGTATGGTTTATTTATATTTCTTATACAATTTCCATGCGTGATTATTTTGGTTTGGTTTAATTTTTAAGTGCTGGCATAGTTCTGTCTATGCGGGATTCTAATATTGCTGGTATAGTACCGATAATTAAGTCCATATTTTCATATATATAGGTCTAGGGCCTCGCAATTTCTAGATCTGCCTAGGGCCTCGCAACTTCTAGATCCGGCCCTGCATGTACGGCATGCGAAGGTGCTCCCTCAGGGCATTTGATTCCGCTCGAATGTAGGAGAATTACGAGTACTGACTAATCGGGGTCCTTGGTGTAGTGGTTAACATATCCGACCGGCAATTGGATGATCTCAGGTTCGATTCCTGGGAGGTACCTCATTTTTCATTTGCTCGTTCTCCCTCCTCATCTTATACGAAACACTCTTCTACACAAGCGTCGTTCTTTACATTAATTATACTGTGTGTTGTTTGCAGTTACAATGTGTATATATATATATATATATATATACAAACATATATATATATATATATATATATATATATATATATATATATATATATATATATATGTGTGTGTGTGTGTGTGTGTGTACAATACATACACATATATACACTACCAGTCAAAAGTTTAAGTACACCTACTAATTTCCAATGTTTTGCTGCTTAGCTCATGATATAAACTTCAAATGTAAACTTAACAGGTACTAGAGATGAATTTGCTTACCTGGTTTTCATATTGTATGCTGCAGTGCATCTGCCCAATGCAGTGTGTTGTAACACAGAAGCTTCTTCAAAATGTGTTAATTTACGTCCAGCATGCAACCTAAAATTAATGCCATTAGCTCTGAACAAAGGTCCAAAAACAGTTTAAAAGGCTTTACTGGGGTAGTGTGTTTCTTCAGGAGTATGTTAATACATGTGTTCAGTTATTAACATGCGCTGCAGGTCTTTACATATAAAATCCTTGCAGAGGAGCTAACTGTGTATTTTAAAGTATATTTCTGTGTTTCAGAAAGCAAAAATGGGTGCCAAAGTTCAGAAAAAAGACAGTCGATTGTAACTCTGAGAAATGAGGGTCAATCAGAGAGGCAAAATGCCAAAAAATTAAAAGTTTCTGTGAATGCGGTTGCTTGTGCCATTAAACGGTACGAAGAAACTGGTCAAAATAAGGACAGAAAAAGGTCAGGGCAACCAAGAACCACAACAGACTCAGAGGACAAGTGTATCCGAGTCACCAGTCTGCGCAACAGACGCCTCACAGCACCTGAAATCAAGGCCCAGCTGAATAACTCCAGAAGTACAACAGTTTCAACATCAACTGTTCAGAGAAGACTAAGAGAGGCAGGATTAAAAGGACGAACTGCAGCAAAGAAACCAATGCTGAGACTCCAGAACAAAAAGAAAAGGCTGGCTAGGGCTAATAAACACCAAAAAATGGACTGTTGAGCAGTGGAAATTTGTCCTATGGACTGACGAATCAATGTTCGAAGTTTTTGGATTCAAACGCGGAGTATTTGTGCGGCGCAGAGCGGGTGAAAGAATGACACAGCAGTGTGTTGTGCCAACAGTGAAGTACGGTGGAGAAAGTGTGATGGTCTGGGGATGTTTTGCAGGGGAGCAAGTTGGAGATCTCCACAAAGTCACTGGAATACTGAACCAACGTGGCTATCACAGCATTCTACAGCGCCATGTCATCCAATCTGGACTGCGACTAGTTGGCCAACAGTTCATAATACAACAAGACAACGATCCTAAACACACTTCCAAGCTGTGTCAAAATTACCTAAAGCAGAAAGAACAGCAACGTCAGCTCACAGTTATGAAATGGCCAGCACAGTCCCCAGATCTAAACCCCATCGAGCTAGTGTGGGATGAACTGGATCGACGAGTGAAAGCCAAGCAGCCATCCAGTGCTCAGAAGCTCTGGGAACTCATACAAGAGTGCTGGCAGCAGCTTTCACCAGACTATCTTCTTTCTCTTGTTGAGCGCATGCCTCGAATTTGTTCTGCAGTAATTGCTGCAAGAGGAGGCTATTTTGATGAATCTAAAATTTAGACTTTGCTTTTGGTAAATGTCCTGATTTGTTGTTAGTTAAGTTCCCATGTTTGTACTTACGAATTTGTGTCATGATAACTTAGTTAATAAATAAAAGCTCAAACAAAATTTGAAATTTATGAATATTTCAGGGTGTACTTAAACTTTTGACTGGCAGTATATATATATATACAGTATATATATATATATATATATATATATATATATATTATATATATATTATATGATACACACAGACAGTGCATGGAACAGGGAACTCTTCTGGGATAATTAAATCCACTATAGTCCGAATAAGTAATGGTAAATGACAAATACCATAGTTTTTCTTTTTCATGATGCTAGCGCGACGTGGGCAACGGGTCACTCGCAAAGAGGTCCCATAAATATAGCTGCCCTCACCAGCTATCTGCAAAGCAGACAGGAATCCAGCTTTGGGACATGGATTTAGGGTTTAAAGCAGCCTAGCCCTACTACATTTAGAACCTCAATATATCGCTGACTTCACGTCAGATTGAATACATCAAAGAAAAAGGGGTAACTATTATATTTTTAGCCAAAAACCAAAACTTAAACCTCAACTGGCAGAATTGACGTCCACTTTTCAAGGCACATAAATGTCCGTTTCAAGATGGGAATGAACTCAGAATGGTCCCCTGAGTTTTTTTATGATACACACAGACAGTGCATGGAACAGGGAACTCTTCTGGGATAATTAAATCCACTATAGTCCGAATAAGTAATGGAAATGACAAATACCATGCACTGTCTGTGTGTATCATAAAAATCTCAGGGGACCATTCTGAGTTCATTCCCATATATATATATATATATATATATATATATATATATATATATATATACACGCATGTATACATATACACATATTATTTATTAAGTTCGGGAAGAACCGATTTGCCTCTATTTAAAAAGACACATCTCGGCGGAAAAACAAAGAAAAAAGTGAGAGGAAAGACAGAGGAAAAATAAAGGGTGGAGGTGACAGTCGAAGTGGAAAACGACCAAGGATGACCGACTGCAGGATCGAGCCCCATCATCCTTGGGTACTAGGGCCGGGAGGGCGGACGTGAAACCTCCAGGAACAAGCACGTACAAACAAGCAGCACGAGCTTAGAACCCCTTTACGGGGACATATACACACACACACACATATACACACACACACACACATACATATATACACACACATACACACATAGATATATATATCTACACACACACACGCATATATATATACACACACATTCACATATACACACAAATATATACATAAACACACATACATTAGGGTGGAGCGAAATACACTTTTTTCAAAAATCGAACTTGGGTAGTCGGGAAAAAGTGCCAGTTGGTGTAAAAATAATCACTGTAAAACATCATTGCAATCGGAGTTCATTTTCAGGTACCCCCGAGACGGTAAAGTATGCTAAAATATGTCATTTATTATATACAGTATATTCAAGAATTTGTACAAGTCAATATATTTCAGTAGTTACTTAGCGGTAGTGATAGATACATCAGATATAGATAGATAAATCAACATCACCACTCTCTCTCTCACTGACTCACAGCCTGACAGGCCAGAAGGCGGTGCTATTCGTTGTTCTTTCAAGATGCAGGACTCGAGTAGACCATCTACCTCGCGTACGAGGCAAGCAAACTTGTGCCCCATTTTCGGCAGTGGTAACGACTTAAATGAGCGTCAACTTCCAACTTATGAAGACGTGATGAAGTGTTTTCTCTGGGAAAGGTATCGACTAAAGCAAACGTCAAATAAAGATCCTTCCGTAGACGTCATTGCGAAGAATCTTACAAAGAAAATAATCGATATTTACTCCAAAGCATCTATCCCAGTGCTATCAGAGAAACGTATTTTGGATATGTTAAAAGTACACCACAAGAAGCATTGAACGATATTAAAAAGATTCAAGGGGCGGCGGGAAAATTAAAGTTATAGAGAGAAAATAAATAAATTAAAAAATGAAGCTAAGAAATTATTTGACATTGTTGCATGCAAGTGCAAGTGTTTTGAAAGATGCTCTTGTACGAAGGCTTCCAAAGTCCCTGTTTTAGAACGGAATTTCTTGATGGATCAACGAACAGAGCGAAAAATGTTCATCGGAGTAGCAGATATTGAAACACGAAGGCTACAAAAAACGGCAATTAGAAAATCCCGCAGCCTGAGAAGCCTAGCAGAAGGTACATCAGAGGCAGTTGATTTATCAGAAGAAACGTCGGTCTCAAGTACTGAGACGTCCTCTAATGAATGTGATGATAATTATATTCCTCCCCAAAAAAGGCAGAAAAAGGAGCAGAAACTTACGGAACAGAAATCGGTTTTACCTGCCTTAGCTCTGGCTTGCGATAGAACAGGAGTGTCTGACATCGCAGCTGCCTTGATATCAGCCTCCGTCTTGCAAGATATTGGCATCTTTTCTGAAGAAAATTCATCCAAATTCATAGATCGCAGCAAAATACGACGGGAGAGGAAACGCAAAAGAGAAATAGTCCAAAATGAGGCAGCAACAGAAAGCGAAACCGCCATCGAAAGTATCTATTTCGATGGTCGCAAAGATACAACAATTATATCGGAAAAGAAAGGTTGCAAATTCTACCGCAAAAATGTTCTTGAAGAACATATTGCTGTTATTGCCGAACCTGAATCAAAATTTCTTGGCCATTTCTCTCCAACAACAGGATCAGCACAAAACATAGCTACAGGTATTTTGATGTTCCTAGACGAGGAAAAAATATCGACTGAAAATATTACCGTAGTTGGATGCGATGGAACAGCCGTCAACACAGGCACCAAGGGCGGTGTTTGCACATTGTTTGAAGGAAAACTTGGAAAACCTTTACAATGGTTTGTTTGCCAACTACATGCAAATGAGCTCCCATTGCGTCATTTAATTCAACAACTGGATGGAAAAACAATGGGTCCGCGCGGCTTTACAGGTGTAATTGGCAAACAACTTCAAGACTGTCACAAGCTCCCTTTGAAAGAATTCTTACCAACTGATTCAGAGGTATTAAGTTCTGACCAAAAATATCTATATGATATTCATAAAGCTGTTTCGACAGGAAATGTTCCTGAAGATTTGCCTCCCCGTAATCCAGGAAAGATGTCCCACTCTCGATGGTTAACAACAGCAAATCGAATACTCCGTTTATATATATCAACAGAAGATCCAACAGAGAATCTAATTGATTTTGTTGAATTCATGAGGAGTTATTTTTTTTAATTGGGGTTGTTTAACTTCCTTTGCAACATCTAACGTCATATGACGGAGGAGACCTACAGCTTTACGTGGGATCCGAACCACGGGTCGCTACATAATCTGGGCGCAGAGGACGGTCTCCCATCCAACTACTACCCAGACCCAACGTCGCTTAACTTCGCTGATCTCCGGGAAGCAGTGTTACATCGGCTACGACGTAGCCCTCATAATGAAAGTGTACGCACCGATGTGGTTTCAGATAAAATCAAATTCATCTGTCGTCTATGGCGCTAGGAATGTTTGCAAAACCATACAACTATCAAAAACTCTGAAAAAAGAAACTGTGAATATAATTCGTCCAGTTATTCAAAGAAACGCATATTTCGCTCATCTTGAAAACATCCTTCTATCAATGCTGCAAGATGAACGGAAATATGTACGAGAGCTTGGATGGCGGAGAATCAAGAAAGCCAGGGAGGAAAAGAAAAGCGAAATTCGTCACTTTAAAATTCCCGAACTGAATTTTGACTGCAATGATTACACCGAGATGATCAATTGGCAAAGAACTGAAGTAACTGAACCTCGTTTGACGATAAGCCTAACAGACAGTGAAATAGAAAAACAATTAACTGAACGAGGCAAGCTTGAAATCAAGAAGTATCCCTGCTACACACAAGCAGTGGAAAGAGTAATTAAATTGGTAACTGAGTCATCATCTTCTGTTTGTGGAGTGAAATCTAGAGATGGATTCATAGGGGCCAGACTTGCCTCAAGGAAACTAATACCTAAATTTGACACCAAGTCTCAGTACTCGTTATAAGATATAATAGCAGAACTCGTTGACATCTTATTAGCAATGTTGATGACTGATTAGAAGTGCCTTGCTAGGTTCGGTGGTTGGGCTGGGCAGGGGTGGAACTCTATATACAGCCACCTCCTCGTGGTGAGTTCTGCGTTATTCTGACCTTATATACTATATAAGTCAGAATAAGCAGAGAGCTGTATGGAAAATAATGGTTCTTTGAGCGCCTGGGGGTCACCTCAAGATAATTAAAATTGTTCATTCTGTAAATTTTATTTGATGATTGGACTTATAATGAACCTAATACAAGCGACCGCAAAGAAGGGATGGGTTTCTTAAAAAATGAAAAAATATTGAAATCACCTAATTTTTTTCCCCCCAAAAAAACAAATTTTATGCCCTGTGAGCACCTAAAAGACTTGTCCAAATAGTTTCAAACTTTGCATGCCTTCATTGAAGACCATTTGGCACATTTTCCACACAACCCACTTGGTTTTTAAGAAAAAGTTGAAAAAACGGCCATTTTCGCTCCACCCTAATATACACACACACACACATAATATATATATATATATATATATATATATATATATATATATATATATATATATATATAATTTAGGGTGGTCCTTAAAATTCAAAGTTGGGAAGTTTCAGCTCCCACCCCCGGAAATCATTCGAATGGTTGAGGAAACTCTCTAGTTGAATTTTTTATTAAATCGGACAACGTTTACCCCTCCCTCATCGACCTTGAACTTTTACCCCCGGAGTTGTTGCCCGGTTGCAGTTGTTGCCGTTGTTGCCCGGTTAGCGATCCTGGGTCTGTAGGGTTCGCTTCCGAGAGTCCGGAAACTGGCAGCGGTGGCGAGCGACGACTTGCAGGAGGAACTGGAGTTGCTCCTCGTCGTGGGTCAGCGTCCGGTTGTACTCTTGGACGAGGGCAACTCCTCGCTCGGCATGGTCGTTGATTACGGCGAGCCCTCCCACACGTGCCGCCGCTGTCTTGAAGTCTTCCCGCTTCGGCCAGGTCTCCGGGTCGACCTCGAGGAAGCCGTCCTCCAGTCGAAGTTTCTCGAAGAAACCTCGTGTGTTGGACGACACCAGGTCTTCCAACTGAAGCCCGGCGAGTACTCGGTTTGGCAGCGTGGGCCGCTTCGCCGGGGACTCCTCACCGACCCGGTCGTGGAGAGAGGCGATGATCTTCCTCTTCTGATCGACGGCGATCCCCGGATCGAACAGCGCCAGCGCCACCAGCTCCTCCGACAGGTACCAGATGTGGTTCTGGAACTTGGTCAGCGCCGCCTTGGCCACCGCAGGGTTGATGTCAGAGTAGGCCAGCAAGTCCTTGAGGAGGGCGAAGTCTTTCGGGGGCAGTTGCGGCGATCGGAGCCTCCGTCCACGCCTTGGCGTAGACCCGACAGACGAAGATGCAGATGCTCCGGAGGCCACTCTCCTCCCTCGCCGTGAGTTTGAACTGCTGTCGGAACATCCAGACCTTCAAGGCGTAGATTGCCTTCGCCATCCAGCGGGCGTGGTGAATCGGCCCGGGAGCTCGGAAACGCACTCCTCGCGGGGGGACGTGACCGACGAAGAGGAGGGTGAGCTCGAGCAGCTCACGGTAATCGTCGCGCAGGTCCTTGCGCTCGACTATCGCCTTCTCAAACCACTCCGTGTCGACAGTGGTGAGCAGAGGAGCGACATCGGGGTGCGCAGCGCCGGACTCGTACTGGCTTCTGTCCAGGAAATCCCAGCGCTCCTGAAAACGCTTGAAGAGGGTCACGTCAGGACCGGACGTGGGCCCATCACAGCCGTGAACGCCGCACCGAGGAGGAGCTCCAGCACATGATGGCGGCACGCGAAGTAGAGCAAGTCTTTCGCGAGGTGTTGCTCGATGAGGACGCACGCCCCGTTGTTCCGGCCGGTGTTCGAGGCGGTGGTATCGAATGACAAGCCACTCACTTGCTCAGTGAGCTCCCACTCCTCCAACGCGTTGAGGACGGCCTTGGCCATCTCAGAGCCCGTTCCACTCGGCAGCTTCGGGACGCCCAGGAGCTGCACCGCGCCGTTACCGGAGACCAAGATGGGAAGCCGATCGACTTGCTCCTTGCTCGTCAAGTCCTGCATGAGCTTGCCGTCCCAGTGAACGACAAGATTGCCGGCCCTCAGCTCTTCCTTGAGCGCCACGTTGAGCCTGGAGCGGTGCCTGCGCCGGTGTCGGCGGATGGAGCTGCGGTTGATATTGAGCTCTGCGACGTCGTGCCCAAGCGACCGGGCAACCTCTGTCAGGACGTAGACAGCTCCTCGGTCGGTTACCTTCGTGCGATCCAGCGACGACGCCACAGCAGCCGAAACGATGTTCGTCGTGCCCCGCCTGGAGCGCTTCGGAGCCCGAGGGCCCCTTCTTCTCCATGGTCGTCGCTCTCCGCTGCGCTTGCGGCACCACTGGAAGAGGACGAAGACCACTCGAGCTCCACTCGGGCCGTAGATGTCGTCGCTTCTTCCTCGGCTCGCTGCCTCCGTCGGTCTTCTTCCCCTTGGCGTTGAGATGCGCGGGCATCGACAGCGGCTAGCGTCGAGTCGACGGACCCCACTTGACGCGCCGACGGGGTTCGCGCTGAGCGAGGAGGAACGCCTTGTCCTCCTCGTTCTGAGCAGCTCCATGGCGTTAGCGGCAGCGACGTCGAACAGGTTCATCATCCGCTCGCTGAACTCGTCCTCCCGCTTCGCTTGAGCGCCAGCTCGCCCCTTGTTCCTCTTCACATCGTTGAACTCCTTGTGGAGCTTCTCAATCTTGGTGACGATGTGGTCCTTCCGGCGGAGGGGGATTCGCGCCTTGGACCACACCTCGGTGACGAGCTCGACGACCTGGTTGGCGGCCTCTCGAAGTGACTTCTTCTGGACGTCGATCCTGTAGACCGTCAGGGCCAAGACCTCTTTTTGCGAAGGAAGTTGCGACCCGGCGATCGATTCCTGCGGGGCAATCAGGTAGCGCAGCTTCGCTGCCATGATCCAGGTTATCTACTTAAAGGTTGAAGGAGTTATTCACTATTCAGTTTAAATTATAATCATTAGAATTTACAGTTTTACACACATTAGTTATCCAACCACTGACGGGTAGCTTGACTTATGTTAAAGGAGTATTCAGTTTAAATTATAATCATTAGAATTTACAGTTTTACACACATTAGTTATCCAACCACTGAAAATCTGGAAAGAATGAAAAAAAAAAACATTACAAATTATGTAACATTTACTTGAAAGTCAAAAAATTAGCTTAATGGTGATGCTCAATGAGGGAGGGGTAAACGTTGTCCGATTAAAAAACTAAATCACCTAGAGAGTTTTCTCGACCATTCGAACGATTTCCGCGGGTGGGAGCTGAAAAATGTTCAACTTGAAATTTCACCCCCTAAGCAAGGACCACTCTAATATATAGGGTGAACCAAATGTAGGTGGACAGTAAATGATAACGTTTATTTTGAGAATACATATTTAATTTTTTTGTATACTATAATACAAATAAAATTTAAATAAATTTAGTTATAATATTTAATATAACACAAACCCATAGTTATAATGAACACCATAGTTATATATAATATAACACAAACCGTATTCAACCTACTGTCCACCTACTTTTGGTTCACCGTGTATATATATATATATATATATATAATATATAATATATATCAGGTCATCCCATAAGTAATGTCGTTTTTTAGATCGGAATTTGAAGGACAAAAAAACTCAATTGAAACTTTTTAATCCAGTACATATTTCCCATCGGAATCAATGACACACTGCCAACGTCCTACAAGCTTTTCAATGCCATGTTTATAAAATTCAGGCGGTTTTGAGGCAAAAACCGTACAAAGACTGGTGTGCAGGTCATCTAAAGAAGTATACTGTTTCTCTTCAAGATAGTTTTGCAGACTCCTGAAGAGATGATAATTTGAAGGCCCAAGGTCTGGAGAATATGGAGGATGTGGAAGTTTTTCCCACCCAAGCTCCTCAATTTTTGCAGAAGTGGTCCGAGCGGTATGAAGACGTGCGTTGTCGTGGTGGAACACGATTCCTTTCCGATTAACCAAAGGTCTCTTTTCTTTTAGTGCAGTGTTCAATCGATCCAGTTGTTGACAGTAGACTTGAGCGGTGATTGTTTGGTTGTGTGGTAAGATTTCAAAGTGTATTACACCACCTTTATCCCACCAAACACTAAGCAACACCTTCCGAGGGTGAAGATTTGGTTTTGGCTGTGGTGTCCCTAGTTCTCCGGCACAAACCCACTGTCGACGGCGCTTAACATTCTGGTACAGTATCCACTTTTCATTACCAGTCACTAAACGGTGCAAAAACGGATCTTGGAGTTCACGGGAATGAAGAGCTGTGCTAATGTTTACCCGCACCCTCAGATTGTCGACTGACAATTCATGTGGCACCCATTTTCCTAACTTAGGCACTTTCCCGAGTTGTTGCAAATGTCGATGGATGGTGGATGGGGATGAAGTGAGTTTCTGGGCCAATTCTTCGACAGTTGTTGAACAGTCTTCTTCAAGTGCGGCTAACAGCAGATCATCATCAAACTCAGCAGGGCGTCCGGAGCGTGCTGCATCTGTCAAACAGCAGTCACCATTCCTAAACTTTTGAAACCATCTTTGACATTTCCTCACATGCAGAATATCATTGCCATAAACGTCCTGAATGTTTCGCGTTGCTTCAGTAGCACTATTCCCTTTTTTGAACTCGTAAAGCATTATATGCCTGATATGCTCTTCTAATACCGCTATGTTTATGAGGGGTTCACATAAAGCAAAACACACGTCTTCACTGGTCAAGGTCTGTAAAGTATGTAGCGAAACACGATAGATTCCTCTTAGATATAACCTTCGGAAAATTTATGCTTAAACCGAGTAGGACTAGTTTAAACTTAATCTATCGTAAAAAACGACATTACTTATGGGATGACCTGATATATATATATATATATATATATATATATATATAATATATATATATATATATATATATACATTTAACTGCAATGACCACGCAGTACTTATATTAATGTATAGAAACGACGTAAGTATAGAGGAGTGTTCTGCACACGTGGAAGAGAAATAACGAACAAATGAAAAATAAGGCACCCGCCCGGGAATCGAACCCAGGATCTTCCAATTGCCGGTCAGACGTGCTAACCACTACACCACGGAGCCACGATAGTCAGAAGTCGCAATTCTCCTACATAGGGCAGAAACCAATGCCTTGAGAGGGCACCCTCGCAAATCGTGAATATGTACATTTAACTGCAATGACCACGCAGTATATTAATGTATAGAAACGACGTAAGTATAGAGGAGTGTTCTGCACACGTGGAAGAGAAATAACGAACAAATGAAAAATAAGGCACCCGCCCGTGGCTCCGTGGTGTAGTGGTTAGCACGTCTGACCGGCAATTGGAAGATCCTGGGTTCGATTCCCGGGCGGGTGCCTTATTTTTCATTTGTTCGTTATTTCTCTTCCACGTGTGCAGAACACTCCTCTATACTTACGTCGTTTCTATACATACATACATATATATATATATATATATATATATATACAGCGTGTCCCAAAGAAATGTATACCCACTTTGTTCGATAATACCAGCTATGAGGATAATAAATATATTACTTTTTATATGTTTTTAATAAAGAATTTTCTCCTGAATCTAAATATGTAATTATTTTTATTAAAAATTGAAAAACAAAAAATTACAGATGTTTAAATTATAATTATATTTTCGAGACTTCATGTGCGATATTTTCTAATATTTTAACGACTGTTTGAGATACTTATGTTTAGTGTTGATATTGAAGCATAAATGTTGTAATTATTAGTTAATTCAAAAAATTTACAAATTCCATGGTTAAATGACACTTTATCTAAGATGTTCAAATTGTCGTTAGAAAAGAACAAACGTCGCAGAGTTATAAGATGTTAGATAAGGTTAGAGCAAAACTGTAGTCTTGCCTAATTAGAACTCAACGAAATGGCTAGGCTAAGCTAGGCACTAAACATAAGTATCTCAAAACAGTCGGTTAAAAGGCAGGCCAGGCCATAAAAAAAAATATTAGAAAATATCGCACATGAAGTCTCGAAAATAATAATTCTAATTTAAACACCTGTAACTTTTTTGTTCTTCAATTTTTAATAAAATAATTACATATTTAGATTCAGGAGAAAATTCTTTATTAAAAAACATATAAACAGTAATATATTATTATCCTCATAGCTGGTATTATCGAACAAAGTGGGTATACATTTCTTTGGGACACGCTGTATATATATATATATATATATATATATATATATATATATATATATATATATATATATATATATATATATATATATATATATATATATATGTATAATATATATATATATATACATATGAAATAGGATCCCTCCTAAGGAGACGTAATTTTACATTTAGGATAAAAACGAAGACGTAGAGCAAGAAAGTCATTATATTTGGCTGCAGCCGACGTTTCGGGCAACTCTACCCATTTTCAAGGCCTAATAAATAAAAAGCTAAAATTAATGCATGACAAAAAAAAAAAAAAATATACGAATGTCAAAAACAAACTAATTCATAGCACAGAATAAAACCACTTAAAGAATAAAATTAAAAAGCGTAAAACAAGCATAAGCCAAAAACAAAAATTAAAAATTATATACATGACAAATAACACATGATAAAAGTAAAACTTTAAAACTAAAAACATTCAAACAAATTAGTTAAAAACTTCACTAATAAAAAGTTAAATGAAAAAACGCAAAAGTGCACGAAACATACCATGCTCACTTGACATCCACAAACAACTGAGGCGAAAAGGAGACAGGGTCAAGGGGAAAAACAGAAAAATTTAGTTGGTAGGCATTCTAATTAATATAAAGGGGGTAACAGCTAGAATCAATATTTAAGCTGGAGTTCAGAAATTTAATGCACAAAGATTCATAAATACGGAGAGAGGACGGACATTTTAGTGATTTAAGAATTTTAAAGTTATTAACGGAAATATCAACTTTACACTTAACAATGATTTCTAATGGCAGACTGTTCCTTTTTAGATAAAACTTTCCCTGTCCTATGGCTAATACCCATATGGGAGCAAAATCTTGCCTGCAAAGAACGAACTGTGCTGCCAACGTAGTTCCCCTGGGAACACCCAGGGCAGGTAAACAAATAAACGACAGAACAGTTCATCGCAGGGGGGATTTTGTCCTTACAACGGAAAAAACATTCAAGGGTATTATTATTCACAAAAGCAACCTTAAAATCAGTGTGAAAATAAAATTTCCTCACCACACTCAACAATTGCTTTTTCACAAAAGTGTTAAATTGGTAGAGATCAGGTAAAACAAGATATTTACAATTCTTAGGAACATCATACGTTGGGATAAGGTTGGGGGAATAAACATTATTAAGTAATTTACCAATAATACCTTGTACAAGAACCCGTGGAAAACCATTTTTAAAGAAAAAATCAGTAAGGAATTCAAACTCATTATGAAGCAGAGCAAAGTTTGAGCAAATGACCCTGTCTCCTTTTCGCCTCAGTTGTTTGTGGATGTCAAGTGAGCATGGTATGTTTCGTGCACTTTTGCGTTTTTTCATTTAACTTTTTATTAGTGAAGTTTTTAACTAATTTGTTTGAATGTTTTTAGTTTTAAAGTTTTACTTTTATCATGTGTTATTTGTCATGTATATAATTTTTAATTTTTGTTTTTGGCTTATGCTTGTTTTACGCTTTTTAATTTTTATTCTTTAAGTGGTTTTATTCTGTGCTATGAATTAGTTTGTTTTTGACATTCGTATATTTTTTTTTTTTTTTGTCATGCATTAATTTTAGCTTTTTATTTATTAGGCCTTGAAAATGGGTAGAGTTGCCCGAAACGTCGGCTGCAGCCAAATATAATGACTTTCTTGCTCTACGTCTTCGTTTTTATCCTAAATATATATATATATATATGCTGCAAACCCACAAGGAAAAAGAAAAACGATTCTAAGGCCTTTCGTGTATTCAGAGCTACACCTCGTCAGGGAGGTGAAGCTCTGAATACACGAAAGGCCTTGGAATCGTTTTTCTTTTTCCTTGTAGGTTTGCAGCATTCATTCATTTCACGTGTTTAATTGTAAAATTCATCCCATATATATATATATATATATATATATACAGTATATATATATATATATATATATGGGCTACGTCTTGGCCAATGTCGTAACACCGCTTCGTGTGTGTATATATATATATATATGGGCTACGTCGTGGCCAATGTCGTAACACCGCTTCCCGGAGATCAGCGAAGTTAAGCGACATTGGGTCTGGTTAGTAGTTGGATGGGAGACCGTCCTCCGCGCCCAGATTATGTAGCGACCCGTGTTTCGGATCCCACGTAAAGCTGTAGGTCCCCTCCGTTATATGACCTTAGCTGTTGCGAAGGAGGTTAAACAACCCCAATTAAAAAATATATATATATATACACACACATATATATGTGTATATACAATCATCGTCCCAATATATAAAGGAAAGGGTGACTCAGGTAGATGTGAGAATTATAGGGGAATATCGCTTATTAATCATATAACAAAACTTTATGAAAGAATAATTGAAAAAAGAGCAAGGCAAAATAATTAATTGAAGCAAGGTTAGGAGATGAACAACATGGTTATCGGAAAGATAGAAGTACGGTAGATCTTATTTTTGGCCTCAGTTCTGTTATAAAAAAGGCATGGGAATTTAATACTAACATCTATGTAATATTCATAGATCTTAAAAAAGCATTCGATACAGTGCCCAGAGGAAGAATGTGGAGATGTTCGGAGGAGATTTATGGGGTAAGGGGTACACTTCTTAGGGCTTTGAAAAGTTTGTATCAAGTTAGCGAATGCAAAGTAAGGACTGGACACAAAAATGATGAGTGATTTGAAGCAGGGGTGAAGCAGGGCAGTGTTATATCACCACTCCTGTTTATAGCCTACATGGACACAGTAATTGCAAGTCTGAAACGACATCATGAAATGAATAATAATAATGGAATAATGGCATATGCGGATGACATAGCATTCTGGACAAGAGAGAGAGAAGATATAGAACAAGCTTTAATTGATTGAAATACATGTTTGAAGGAGGGGGGAATGGAAATGAATGTAGAAAAGACAGAAATATTAAGTGTATGTCGAAGAGAAGAAGGAGAATTTGGAGTTCAAATAGGAGATAAGGAAATAAGAAACGTTGAAAAATTTAAATATCTAGGGAGTATGTTTACTAAAGAAAGCGGTAATATACAAGAAATAACAAAGAATTGCAAAGTTTAGTAAAAACGTCGGAATGTTATATCCGCTACTCAGAGATGAACATATATATGCCCCTTGGAACTAAGAAATTAATCTTCGAAACAGTTTTAACACCAATACTGATATATGGGCCGGAACACTGGAAAATGCGCATGGCAGATCGAAGCAGAAATGAGACCGCTGAGGACTATTCTGAGAAAGACGCGAAGAGATAGGATAAGGAATGAAGAAATAAGAGCCAATGTGGGAGTAACGCCGATTTTGAAAAAAATCGACGTTGCCAAATTGAGATGGTTGGGCCAATTGGAGAGAATGGAGGAGGGGAGAACTGCGAGGAGATGCTGGGAGTGGAGACCAGGGAATGGCAGAAGACCGCGAGGGAGACCGAGAAGGAAATCGAGGGACGAAGTGGAGGAGAGCTTGCGAAGATACGACTTGCTCAGCATGCAAGAGCTCGAAGAAACGGGAGTGCTGCTGGACATGGGGGAGTGGGTGGCGAAGGAGGCTGGCTCCACTGACAGGCTGACTAGCCTATATATGTGTATATGTATATATATGTATACACATACACACACACATACATAGCTATATACACATGCGCGCACACGCACACACACACACACACACATATATATATATATATATATATATGATGAATAAAACCACGAAGGGAAAAGAAACACAAAGGGGTGCTCAAGCGCTTTCGTCTAATGACATCCTCAGGAACACTAAAGTACATAGAGTTCAAGACTATATACTATATGTTACAAAAAAAAAAAAATTATATACAGGGTGTACATAAAGTCAGGATCTATTTTTGTGAAGCACTTGGAAATTATATGGAATTCAATCATAAAATGATAAAGTAGTAACATTTATTAAATAATTAAGAGTAGGATTCGACGTGACGCCCATCAGTATCCCTGCACAGCTCAAATCGTTCCGCAGCATTTCTAAACACATTCTGGAGCATTTGCGGGGTTATGTTATCTGCAGCAGTTCGTATACGTGTACGTAAGTTTTCAAGACTCGTAATCTTCGTCTGATAGACGTGCGATTTGATAAAGCCCCATGCAAAGAAATCTAAAGGGGTTAAATCTGGTGATCTCGCTGGCCAAGGTCTGTTGCTTCCGCGTCCGATCCAGCGATTTGGAAAACGTCCATTTAGATAATCCTGAACAATTTTGGCATAGTGACAAGGAGCACCATCATGTTGATAGACGACGGTACTAACAATCCTATCCCCGTCGTCTATCAACATGGTGCTCCTTGTCACTATGCCAAAATTGTTCAGGATTATCTAAATGGACGTTTTCCAAATCGCTGGATCGGACGCGGAAGCAACAGACCTTGGCCAGCGAGATCACCAGATTTAACCCCTTTAGATTTCTTTGCATGGGGCTTTATCAAATCGCACGTCTATCAGACGAAGATTACGAGTCTTGAAAACTTACGTACACGAACTGCTGCAGATAACATAACCCCGCAAATGCTCCAGAATGTGTTTAGAAATGCTGCGGAACGATTTGAGCTGTGCAGGGATACTGATGGGCGTCACGTCGAATCCTACTCTTAATTATTTAATAAATGTTACCACTTTATCATTTTATGATTGAATTCCATATAATTTCCAAGTGCTTCACAAAAATAGATCTTGACTTTATGTACACCCTGTATATATAATAGGAATATGAAAACAAGAGACACGACTCTCAACATTTATTTGCCAAACGTTTCGGTCCACTCAGGGGCCATCTTCAGTGACTAAATAAAGCATCTAAAAAAACAATCATGAAACTAAAGTAAATACAAATGTCATAAACTGTACAATAATAAAATCTAATACAAAAGAGTTAAAAAAAGTTGTTAAAAAAAAAAAAACTGGATTATATGACAAAATAAAAGTAAAAATAAAACAAAAACTAAATTTCAAAAATTTAAAAAGTTTAAAAATGTTAAGTTTAAAATTTAAAATTTTTTAAAAAAGGACTGACCTTGAAGGTAAAAGTTACAAATGACAAGTGGAGAGAGAGGAAAGAAAAAACTTGTTAGTGCGTTAGTTGCGTTAAAAAGATGTTGGTTGGTTAGGAAGTATGTAATTTTATCGAGGAAAGGCTATCGTTTAGTTCTGGATTTAATTTCTTGATAAAAAGGGATTCTAAAATTTTAAGATCAAGTGAATTAGAAGCAGACGACAAAATCGCAAAGGAGTACCTCGGGGCACGGGTGGTCATGGGTCTCTGAATGATGCCGAATAGCAGAGGATTCAGGAGTAGAAAGAGGGCGAGAAGTTCGATAAGAAAAACCCAAATGCTTCGAAATCCTAAGTTTTAACTGTAGTGCAGTCTGCCCCACATAACGACTTTGGCAGGTCGCAAATGTATATAAATAAATAACAAAGGATCTCAAAAGCATGGGGAGGTGATCTTTATGGCGAAAAAAAGGATTGCAGAGAATTAGAATTAGAATTAATGATTATAAAGTCGCATTGAGGGAAGTGTCTGTCCAAAATAGTTGGTCTAAAAATGGAAGCTTAAGATAGACCTTCTGTTTCGGAACCGTGGACTGAATTATTTTAGGTGAATATAGGTTATTTAGAAATTAAAGTCTCAAAAGTCAAAGTACAATAAAAATTATAGTTGAAAAATCTCTTAAGATACTGAATTTCTAAGTCAAATAAAGATCAACTTGAACAAAGGTGATAGGCTCTAAAAATACGACTTTTAATACTACCCAGCTTAAAACTAAGTGGAATATTGCTGAAAAAATGAGTACCGAGTTGGGTAGTAGTTGGTTTTTTGTATACTTGTGTTGAGAAGCCTGTACTATGTTTATTTATGGTAACATCAAGAAACGAAATTTTATTGTATTGTTCTACTTCCATAGAGAATTTAATATTAGGATGCTTAGTATTAATGTAATTTAAAAATAAAGGGGCATGATCTTTATGCTTAAAAATGACAAAACAATCATCTACATAACGTTTAAATAAAATAGGTTTAAAATCAAGCGGACAATCCCTCAGCCACTTTTTCTCGTGATAACAAAAAAAACTGTTAGCAAAGGACGGACCAAGGGGCGAACTCATTGCCATTATCTCGTGCTGGTGGAAAAGTTCCTTATTAAAAAAGAATATGGTATCCTGGACTGATAACTTTAAAAGTTTTGAAAACAATTGTCTGCTTAACCCCAAAACGTAATTAGCAGAACCAAACAAAGAATTTATAATAATATCACAAGTTTCTAAAACAGGTACATTGGTAAACAAAGACTGAACATCAAAGGAAGCCATGAAACAATCCTTAAACTTCAACTTGGTGACACAATCAACAAATTCAAATTAATCTTGCAAAGTCAAATGACTATGTGTGAGAGGGTCTATGATTGGGACCAAAAATTTTGCGAGGTTATAACTTGGAGTGTTTATGGCTGCTAGAATGGGACGAAGCGGAACTCCAGGTTTATGGGTCTTAGGTAGGCCATAAACAACCCCTGGGCTAGTATCTGAAGCAAAAAGCTTATCGTAATAGTTGATCAAAAGCCCACGACTTTTAAGAGAACGTAAAAAGTTGTTGATTCTGTCCTCCAGTTTCACAATATATTTAAATGGATCAGTCTGCAGTTTCAAAAACTTGGTAGAATCAGAAAGTAAAGTATACATTTTATTTAAATAGTCTTGTCTGTCTAAGACAACAACACCTTTACCCTTATCAGGCTTACAAATAATTACATTCTTATCCCTCCGCAAGTTCGTGAGAACTTTAAAATCACTAAAACTAAAAACTGGACAAAAAACCTTAAACCCATCAAACTTATAGTAGAACTTGTTTGCCAAAAGCTTAATATCCACCACTGGACTAGAGTGCTGAAGGAAAGAGGGAAAAGGACATTTGATGGCAAAGTTTTTCAAAACATAAACAATAACGACAAAAGTCAAGCTTAAAAATGGGAAGTTTAAAATCCAATCCAAGGATAAAATTCTTTTTTCTTCAGTTGATAAAACCTTATTGGAAAAGTTAGAAATAATTTCATCTCTATTAAGATTAAGATCAAAATTTAAACCCAACTGTTGAAGCTGTTTTTAGTTTTAGTGATTTTAAAGTTCTCACGAACTTGTGGAGGGATAAAAATGTAATTATTTGTAAGCCTGATAAGGGTAAAGGTGTTGTTGTCTTAGACAGACAAGACTATTTAAATAAAATGTATAATTTACTTTCTGATTCTACCAAGTTTTTGAAACTGCAGACTGATCCATTTAAATATATTGTGAAACTGGAGGACAGAATCAACAACTTTTTACGTTCTCTTAAAAGTCGTGGGCTTTTGATCAACTATTACGATAAGCTTTTTGCTTCAGGTACTAGCCCAGGGGTTGTTTATGGCCTACCTTAGACCCATAAACCTGGAGTTCCGCTTCGTCCCATTCTAGTAGCCATAAACACTCCAAGTTATAACCTCGCAAAATTTTTGGTCCCAATCATAGACCCTCTCACACGTAGTCATTTGACTTTGCAAGTTTCATCTGAATTTGTTGATTGTGTCATCAAGTTGAAGTTTAAGGATTGTTTCATGGCTTCCTTTGATGTTCAGTCTTTGTTTACCAAAGTACCTGTTTCAGAAACTTGTGATCAGAGCTGGGCAATAAATACATTGAATGTATTTAAATACTAAATACTAAATACATGGGAGAAATGTATTTAAATACTAAATACTAAATACATTTTACGAATGTATTTAGATACTAAACACAAAATACATCAATTGTATTTAAATACATTTGTAAATACATTTTAAATACATACAAATTTTAACATATGCATTCACTAATTCACTAAGCCATGACACGCACACGATAAAGAAATCAACCGCTTTCAACTAAGAGTGGCACACAACTGATTGAACTGACACGTTGAAACATGAACCATGCTGTACTACACTGTCGACGCGTCGTACTGTGCTAGTACAGAACGTGTATTAAACCAGTAAAAGTATTTACATTTTTATATTTTGAGTATTTAAATATATTGTATTTAAATACTCATTAAAGTATTTAAATACTGTATTTAAATACATGAAAAACAATGTATTTATAAATACAGTTCTAAATACACAAATGTATTTAAATACGTATTTAAATACAAATGTATTTAAATACTGCCCAGCTCTGCTTGTGATATTATTATAAATTCTTTGTTTGGTTCTACTAATGACATTTTGGGATTAAGCAGACAATTGTTTTCAAAACTTTTAAAGTTTATCAGTCCAGGATACCATATTCTTTTTTAATAAGAAACTTTTCCACCAGCATGAGGGAACGGCAATGGGTTCGCCCCTTGGTCCGTCCTTTGCTAGCAGTTTTCTTTGTTTTCACGAGGAAAAGTGGCTGAGGGATTGTCCGCTTGATTTTAAACCTATTTTATTTGAACGTTATGTAGATGATTGTTTTGTCATTTTTAAGCATAAAGATCATGCCCCTTTATTTTTAAATTACATTAATACTAAGCATCCTAATATTAAATTCTCTATGGAAGTAGAACAATACAATAAAATTTCGTTTCTTGATGTTACCATAAATAAACATAGTACAGGCTTCTCAACACAAGTATACAAAAAACCAACTACTACCCAACTCGGTACTCATTTTTTCAGCAATATTCCACTTAGTTTTAAGCTGGCTAGTATTAAAAGTCGTATTTTTAGAGCCTATCACCTTTGTTCAAGTTGATCTTTATTTGACTTAGAAATTCAGTATCTTAAGAGATTTTTCAACTATAATTTTTTTGTACTTTGACTTTTGAGACTTTAATTTCTAAATAACCTATATTCACCTAAAATAATTCAGTCCACGGTTCCGAAACAGAAGGTCTATCTTAAGCTTCCATTTTTAGACCAACTATTTTGGACAGACACTTCCCTCAATGCGACTTTATAATCATTAATTCTAATTCTAATTCTCTGCAATCCTTTTTTTCGCCATAAAGATCACCTCCCCATGCTTTTGAGATCCTTTGTTATTTATTTATATACATTTGCGACCTGCCAAAGTCGTTATGTGGGGCAGACTGCACTACAGTTAAAACTTAGGATTTCGAAGCATTTGGGTTTTTCTTATCGAACTTCTCGCCCTCTTTCTACTCCTGAATCCTCTGCTATTCGGCATCATTCAGAGACCCATGACCACCCGTGCCCCGAGGTACTCCTTTGCGATTTTGTCGTCTGCTTCTAATTCACTTGATCTTAAAATTTTAGAATCCCTTTTTATCAAGAAATTAAATCCAGAACTAAACGATAGCCTTTCCTCGATAAAATTACATACTTCCTAACCAACCAACATCTTTTTAACGCAACTAACGCACTAACAAGTTTTTTCTTTCCTCTCTCTCCACTTGTCATTTGTAACTTTTACCTTCAAGGTCAGTCCTTTTTAAAAAATTTTTAAATTTTAAACTTAACATTTTTAAACTTTTTAAATTTTTGAAATTTTAGTTTTTGTTTTATTTTTACTTTTATTTTGTCATATAATCCAGTTTTTTTTTTTTTTAACAACTTTTTTTAACTCTTTTGTATTAGATTTTATTATTGTACAGTTTATGACATTTGTATTTACTTTAGTTTCATGATTGTTTTTTTAGATGCTTTATTTAGTCACTGAAGATGGCCCCTGAGTGGACCGAAACGTTTGGCCAATAAATGTTGAGAGTCGTATCTCTTGTTTTCATATTCCTATTGAGTATAAGGTTCCCGAAGAACACTTCTATCGTAACTACTGTACTTTTCGTAAAATATATGTGTGTATATATATATATATATATATATATATATATATATATATAACGTAAAGAACGACGCTTGTATAGGAGAATATTCCGCGCAAGATGAGAGCGAAAGAACGAAACAAATGAAAAAATGAGGTAACCACCCGGGAATCGAACCCGGGATCTTCCGATTGCCGGTCAGATATGATAACCATTACACCACGGGCCTCACTCAATCAAATGCCGTAATTCCTCTACATACGCGCAGAAACCAATGCCCCAAGGGGCACCTCCCGCTTGCCGTACATTATATACATTTAAACTGCAAACACGCAGTATAATTAACGTAAAGAACGACGCTTGTATAGGAGAATATTCCGCGCAAGATGAGAGCGAGAGAACGAAACAAATGAAAAAATGAGGTAACCGGGTTCGATTCCCGGGTGGTTACCTCATTTTTTCATTTGTTTCGTTCTCTCGCTCTCATCTTGCGCGGAATATTCTCCTATACAAGCGTCGTTCTTTACGTTAATTATACTGCGTGTTTGCAATTTAAATGTATATAATGTACGGCAAGCAGGAGGTGCCCCCTTGGGGCATTGGTTTCTGCGCGTATGTAGAGGAATTACGGCATTTGATTGAGTGAGGCCCGTGGTGTAATGGTTATCATATCTGACCGGCAATCGGAAGATCACGGGTTCGATTCCCGGGTGGTTACCTCATTTTTTCATTTGTTTCGTTCTCTCGCTCTCATCTTGCGCGGAATATTCTCCTATACAAGCGTCGTTCTTTACGTTAATTATACTGCGTGTTTGCAGTTTAAATGTATGTATATATATTAGTGATGGGACGATACCAAAATTTTTAACGATTCCGATTCCGATACCACTAAAAAGTCTCGATTCCGATACGATTCTCGATTCCGATTCTCAATATTTTTAAATATAATTCTATACTTGTTTTTCTGGAAATTGTCATATTTTACTGTGGTAAGATTAACTATTTACATTATGAGTATGGTAATATAAATTATAAATTATAATAGATTGGTTTAAAAATAAAAATCAACTGTAAGTTGTAACAATTCATTTTAATCTTCTTGATTACACATCATGGATATACATGTTTTAATGTATAGCTACAATACAATAAAAATAAAATTTGTTATCCTCTTTCATTTAAATTTTAAAGTTTACATTGCAAAACTGGTTCAATTAAAAGTTAAAGAATCGTTTTAAGAATCGGAAATCATGGTACAATTCTCTCGATTCCGATTCCGATTCCTGAAAAATGCTCGATTATTCCGATTCTCGATTCCGATTCCGATTAATCGTCCCATCACTAATATATATATATAAATGGGAGACCGTCCTCCACGCCCAGATTATGTAGCGACCCGTGGTTCGGATCCCACGTAAAGCTGTAGGTCCCCTCCATCATATAACCTTAGATGGTGCGGAGGAGGTTAAGACCCAATAAAAAAATATACATATATACTTATATATATATACACACACACACACACACACATATATATACACTGTAGTCTCGGAAGACGTGAGCTCTGTCCCACAAGGGACAGTATTAGCTCCCTTACTGTTCATAATAATGATTGCAGATATTGATGCAGATATTAAGGACAGTATTGTATCATGCTTCGCAGATGACACAAACATATGTAAGGAAATATTGAACGAAGATGACATAAGAAAACTACAAAACGACATTGAAACTTTATTCCAGTGGGCAGAAGACAACAATATGAAGTTCAATGAAGAAAAATTCCAACTTCTAAGATATGGTAATAACAAAGAGCTACAGAAAAAAGGGTACAAAACTCCGCAAGTCAAACAGATAACACCAAATCCACAAGTCAGGGATCTTGGAGTAATAATGTCGTCGGATGCAGAATTCAGAGAGCACTATAAAATCAAAATCACAACGGCTAGAAAAATAATGGGAATCATCTGGAGGAGCTTCCGCAGCAGAAAAGCAAACATCATGCTCAAATTATGGAAGAGTCTAGTCCTACCAATAATTGAGTATTGCTCAGTACTCACAAGCCCACACAGAAAGAGAGAGACTGCGAGCATTGAAGCTATACAAAGGACTTTTACGTCTAAGATAGAGGAAACGGAAGGTGAAGACGACTGGTCTCGACTACAATCCCTGGAACTCGACTCTCTTGAAAGAAGGCGCGAGCGGTACACAATAATATACATATGGAAAATACTTGAGGGCTCTGTCCCTAACCTCAGAAATGAAATAGAAACAAACTGGAATGAGAGAAGAGGCAGATTTTGTACGGTCCCAGCTGCGGTGGGACAAGGAGCCATGAAAACGAGGATGGAAAATACCCTCAGAATACGGGGCCTAAAGCTTTTTAATGTCCTTCCAAAAGAAGTGAGGAATCTCCAGCACACCGACCTGAATAACTTCAAGAACCAGCTGGAGAGATTCTTGTGCAAAGTCCCTGACCAGCCATGCGTGGCTGGCTACGAGGACAGGAGGCGATCAGAGAGCAATTCCCTCCTTCACCAAGTCCCGCAAATGAGGCGGGATGCTGCAGAGGGGTCGACCGCAGGTCGATCCTGAACCGTCGTTCAAACTCAACAAAAGACATGTGTATATACACACACACACATATATATATATATACACATATACATACACATATACATACACATACACACACACATACACACACACACATATATACACAGGGTGTCCCAAAAAACTATATACTCTTTATATCATCATATATTTTATAATTTAAAAAACCAAACAATATATTGTTATAGCAATTGCCAATGAAAGGTAAATTAGTAATCTAAGTGATCAAAATGTTATAGCGAGTTGTTTGCATATAAAATTTAATTAACTACGCCAAGTGCTCAAAATGTTCTCCGGCGGCATGAATGCACTTTTGAATGCGTCGACTAAGCCTGGGCTTGTTTTATCAAAGGCCTTGTAATGGCGAAGCCTATGGACCGAACGTAGTCTAGTCACTCACTAGCTTGCTTCGGACTTAGCTTACGCACTCATTCCCCGATACAAACTCTACAGCATTCAACTTTATTCAGTTCAGCAAAAGAACCCATGTTGCGTAAACGTTTGACACTGGAGCAACGAAAAAGTGTTCTGAAATGGTATTGGAAATTTGAGAATGTGTCTGAAGTCCAGCGGCAATGGATCCGGGAATTTGGTACAAAGCCACCACCGACACGTCTCGCCATTACAAGCATCCGTGACAAGTTTGAGGCAGAGGGATCTGCTCAAGATATGCACAAGCGAAGATCTGGACAACGCAAATCAAGTGCGAGTGATGAAAACTCCGTTTTAGTGTTGCAAAAATTTAATCGATCACCACAGAAATCAGTTAGGCAATGCGCCCGTGAGACCGGAATCAGTAAATCAGGTGTTCACCGGATTTTAAAGTCGGCAAAATGGAAAAGCTACATTCCAAGTCTGTTACACGCCATGACTGAAGATGACCCTGATCGCAGACTCGAATTTTGTGAATGGTTTCAGTCAATGGAAGCCGAAGACGTACAGTTTGCCAACAAAATCGTGTGGTCTAATGAAGCTACCTTCAAGCTGAATATATTGTTTGGTTTTTTTTAAATTATAAAATATATGATGCTATAAAGAGTATATAGTTTTTTTGGGGACACCATATATATATATATATATATATATATATATATATATATATATATATATATCTAGTGGTGGACCGGATGTGTTTTTCAACATCTGCGGATGCGGGCCTTTAATTTCAATATCCGCGGATGCGGATATTTAGTTAATCTATCAACATAATATAGAATCATGAATATATGTCATAATTTTTCAAACTTCATGATATTAATATTATGGCAGGCAATGCGTAAGAATTAAAATTAATATTAATGTTTTCGTTATGATAAAAATAATAACTTTCTCAAGAGTTTCAGCCACAGAAAATTGAATGAAACAAGTTTCATTCAATTTTCTGTGTTACCAGGTATTTATATTTTGAGGTTTATATATTTGTTTGTTCATTAATAATTAGGTAATACTTTACATGAAATGTGCATGACTGGGCCTTATAAGCTACTTTATAAGCTAATTTAATTGTAAATTGCATAATTTATTAGAGGTAATATCCGCATAACATCCCCAGTCAGAAGTGCGGATGCGGATATCCGGTCCACCATTAAATATACACACATACATACACACACACACATATATATATATATATACAGGGTGTCCCATAAGTCTGGCATCATAGGAGAAATTCATATTTTTCTATTTCTACAAACCATAATTTATACTCGGGATGCCAATTTCCCGTCCACCATTCTGTTCAGTGACGAGGCTGTTTTTAATGGAAATGGTGAGGTAAATCGACAAAACACCCGCTACTGGTCTCAAAACAACCCTCACTGGTATACCTCTTCAAAGGAACAAGGTGCATCTCGGGTGATGGTATGGTGTGGCATTTGGAAGGATCGCATCATAAGCCCCCTCTTTTTCAATGAACATGTCACTGGAGGCACCTACCTACGTATGCTCAAGGAAGAAGCATTTCCCAGTGTCTTGAACGAAGAAGGAAATTTCCCAACATGGTTCCAGCAAGACGGCGCTCCTGCACATTACAGCACCCAAGTAAGGGAATACCTGTACCAACAATTCCCTGGTCATTGGATAGGACGTCGAGGGCCTGTGGAATGGCCAGCTAGAAGCCCGGATCTCACGCTACTAGATTTTTATCTCTGGGGCCACTTGAAAGCGCTGGTATACGCAGAGAAAATTAGGAGTGTTGAACATTTGCGGCAGCGCATTATTGGGGCAAGTAACACCATTACTCCTGACATCATTCACCGTGTGCTTGCTGACTGGGTATCACGTCTGAATTTGTGTATTGAAAACAATAGTGGACATATTGAGCACGTTCTGTAAATAAAAACTTATGTTTTGCCTTTTTTTATTATTTTTCCTATGATGCCGGACTTATGGGACAGCCTGTATATATGTGTATATATATGTATATATATATATATATATATATATATATATATATATATATATATATATATATATATATATGCTAATCACTGATCTTCAAGTAATAGAACCGTTAAGCAATATCGATCACAATATGGTAGAGTTTGTCCTCTCAGTAAGTCACTCGAAACCAGCTAACTCGACTAAAATTCCTAACTTCCAGCACGCAGACTTTTGTAAATTTCGAAATAAATTGTCAAACGTCAATTGGGAAAACGTAATGGGGATCTACAACGTAAAACTAACGTGGGAATCGTTTGAAACAGTATTTAGGACTATAAATGAGGAATGTGTACCGTACAAGATTAAGCGTGCGAAAGTAAACAACAAGCCCTTGTGGTTTACTTCTAGAGTAGGAGACATTATAAAGAGTAGAGATAAGGCTTATAGGCTACATAACTGCGATAAAGACAATTTGTGGTTACGAAACAACTACATATCTCTAAGGCGTGAAGCGAAAAGTGTAATAAAAAAGTCCAAGCGCGAATTTGAAATCTCCATAGCTCGTGACGGTAAAGAAAACCCCAAGCGATTCTTTCAATACATCAACAATAGAAATCCAGTAAAAAGTGTCTTGGGGCCGTTGAAAAATGTTAACGGAGAGCTAGTTTCTGAAAACAAGGAAATGGCTACCTTGCTAAACGAATTTTTTACGTCAGTTTTTACTATAGAAGATGGAACGAATATCCCTACGGTCATAGACATAATACCTTTTGATAATGGTAATATTTTGGACAATATTGTGGTTAGTGAGGTGGGGGTAATGCGTTATATTGATAAAATGAAAACGCGTAAATCACCGGGGCCCGATTTCATATATCCCATACAACTAAAAGAATTAAAAGATAGCATTCTTGTGCCGCTAACAAAGATTTCTAATCAGTCTATTTCTGAGGGGTGCGTACCAGATAATTTCAAGTTAGCAAACGTAACACCTATCTTTAAGAAAGGTGATAAAGGTGCGGGGGGAAATTATAGGCCAATCAGTTTAACGTCTGTTGTAGGTAAGATACTGGAATCAATAATTAAGGATCGTATAGTCGAACACTTAGAATTGCATAACTTGATTAGAAATACGCAGCACGGTTTTAGGCGAAACAAATCTTGCTTAACTAATCTTTCAGAATTCTTTCAAAGCGTGGTTGACGTTTACAATAGTCATCGTGCGGTTGATGTCGTGTATTTAGGTTTTCAAAAAGCGTTTGACACCGTACCGCACCACAGACTAGAGATGGAACCCGGTTTTAAAAAACTGGTTTTTAACCGGTGATGAAAATTTTTAATCACCACCGAAACCGACGATAAGAACCGGTTTTCACATTTTTGCGAAAGTCTCCGATCACTTTGGTCCATTTTCTATGAAACGAACGTTTCCAAACGTTTAAAAAACATAGTAATTACGTTTTGCATCGTTTCGTATAATTTTTTGTTTGTTTATAACAATGGTCTCCAAACTTTTTTGATCACACACCCTTTAATCAACAAAAATAAATAACACGCACCCCTAATGAACATGATTATATATATATATCTTCCGATTGCCGGTCAGATATGCTATCCATTACACCATGGGCCTCGATTAATCAAATGTCGTAATTCTCCTACATACGAGCAGAAACCAATGCCCTGAGGGGGCACCTTCGCATGCCGTACATATATATACATTTTAACTGTGTGTTGGATTCCGACCAGGTAGATCATGCCTATCACAACTCTGCAGGTCGTCAAAATTCAAGGTATATCATCATCAGAATCGGAAGTACGCAGCTCAGTACCACAAGGGACAGTACTGGCCCCACTCCTGTTCATTATCATGCTCACAGACAGGGACAGTGGAGTAAACAGCAACAGTATCGTAACATCCTTTGCAGACGATACGAAGATCAGCAGAAAAATCAGCGATGTACATGACGTGGAGGCCTTGCAGAGGGACACGAACAAAATATACAAATGGTCAGAGGACAAAAACATGTCATTTAACACCGAGAAATTTCAGCTCTTGAGATATGGTAGAAAAGAACAACTTAGACTGCATATTATGCTTCAGATAGACAGGAAATTCAGAGAAGCACGAAAGCTATCGATCTCGGGATAATAATGACAGATGATGCGAAATTCGAAACACAAAATCATGTAGCGATAAATAAAGCAAAAAGAGTCGCCGGACAGGTACTAAGAACGTTCAAGAGAAGGGACAGGACAGTAATGATTCCCCTGCTAAAAACACTGATTATACCAAAACATGAATACTGCTCAGTTTTGACGTCCCCATATAAAAAGGAAACTAATAAACTAGAAGAAACGCAAAGGCATTTCACAACCAAGATTGATGGCTACAAAGAACTCAACGACTGGAAAAGACTACGTAAACTAAATCTGTACTCACTGGAAAGAAGAAGAAGAGAGGTACACCATAATCTACATATGGAAAATGATCGAAAAACTGGTACCAAACCTAAAACTAAATCCAATTACAATTCAAACAGCACTGGAAAATAGGAAAGGCAGAATGTGTAGTGTTCACAAATTAAAGGCACGACAATGGACCTCCTCAACTCAAGGAAAATAGCTTGGTTGTCAGGGGGCCAAGACTTTTCAACCAGCTTCCAAAGGACCTCAGAAACGTAACGGGGGTCAAAGTTGAAGTCTTCAAGAGAAGACTGGATGCCTGGCTCAGGGCGGTACCAGATGAGCTGGGCGTGCCTGGCTATGTACGGTGGACAGCACAAGAAAGCAACTCGCTCCTCCACCAAGCCAGACCTAGAGGCGGGGCCACCAGCTTGACCTCCGTGTGAAGAGAGACCAACCAACGGACGAAACAACATAAGATTTTAAGATAAGATGTTTTAAGATTATATACACATATACACACACAAATATATATATATATATGCAATGAAATCACAGAACAACACGTGATCTTTTTTAATAAGCAAACAACCACACGGAAAAGGAAACACGAAATCCGAGCGCTTTCGTGATATATTCACATCTTCAGGGACAAGAAAGAAATAGGAATAGGAATATGTATTTCTTTCTTGTCTCTGAAGAAGTGAATATATCACGAAAGCGCTCGGATTTCGTGTTTCTTTTTCCTTTTCTCTGTGGTTGTTTGCTGCTACATATACACACTATATATATATATACACACACACATACATATACACACATACATATATATACACACACACACACACATATATATATATATATACATACACATATATATATATATATATTATATACACACACATTATATATATATATATATACACACACACATATATATATATATACACATACATACACATATATATATACACATACATACATATATATATATATACACATACATACACCATATTTTACGCCTCATTAGACGCTACAAGTGGTAACACGCACCCTATACTTAGCAAAGAATATTTAGGAAAAAAAAACATTTCGAAGATTTATCAGCCTGACAAAAAATATATTCCCATAACTTTATTAAAGGAACATTAAACAAAACAATAACATATGAGCCCTGAAGTGATTTTTGGAGACGTTTTTCAGTAAAAAAGTAGTCTTATGAGGCGTAAAATACGATATATACACACACACACACATATATATATATATATATATATATATATATATATATGAATGAAAATGTTTATTGGCAGACTACAGTCCATATGACAAATATTATTAATACAATGACAGTTCATACACTAAGGATAAAAATATATACAGTTGATTAGAAATAATACTGCACTGTCGAATATATATATATATATATATATATATATATATATATATATATATATATATATATATATATGTGTGTGTGTGTGTGTGTGTGTGTGTGTGTGGTGTGTGTGTATATATATATATATATATATATACAGGGTGGGCGGAAAGTAGCTCCCTATTTTGGATTGGTAAAAAAATACGTATATTATCCATTTATTTCAGAAGAAATAATATGAAAAGGTAGGCATACATGGTAGGTTTTCTCTAAAATTCAATGTGGGCTCCAACTCTTTCCACCAGCTTCTGGAGCCGCCCAGGAATGGCGTCCACTGACTTTAGCAGGAACTCCGGCGGGATGGAGGACATGACTTCCCGAATTCGGTCCTCCAGTTCTTCCAATGTCCTCGGTTTGGTGCGGTAGACTTCTTCCTTTACCCACCCCCAAAGAAAGAAGTCGCACGGTTACCGCTGAAAAACGGCAGAATCGGTTCAGTGTAACGGTGTGGTGTGGTATGACCTCAGATCAGGTTGTGGGCCCGTTCCTTCTGCGCAACACCATGAATGCTGAGCGGTACCTTGCTATGTTGCGAAACGAGGTCTGGCCGGTTGTCAGCACATGGGAGAACATCGACGATCTGATATTTATGCAAGATGGCGCCCCTCCGCACTTCGCTCTTGTTGTCCGTGAGTGGCTAGATGCCCACTTCCCTGGGCGTTGGATGGGTCGTCGTGGTCCACATCAATGGCCAGCCAGGAGCCCCGACTTGACACCGTGCGACTTCTTTCTTTGGGGGTGGGTAAAGGAAGAAGTCTACCGCACCAAACCGAGGACATTGGAAGAACTGGAGGACCGAATTCGGGAAGTCATGTCCTCCATCCCGCCGGAGTTCCTGCTAAAGTCAGTGGACGCCATTCCTGGGCGGCTCCAGAAGCTGGTGGAAAGAGTTGGAGCCCACATTGAATTTTAAAGAAAACCTACCATGTATGCCTACCTTTTCATATTATTTCTTCTGAAATAAATGGATAATATACGTATTTTTTTACCAATCCAAAATAGGGAGCTACTTTCCGCCCACCCTGTATATATATATATATATATATATATATATATATATATATATATATATATATATATATTATAATGTTTCAGACCAACAAAGACCCTAGGATCCACTCATGGCTGGTCTACCTAACTGCGTTCGTAATTGTATATTGCGCATGTCCTCCGTGGTGGCGGAGGGGACCTACAATTTTACGTGGGTTCCAAACCACAAGACCATAAGAACATGAGAAACTTTTATAGTGGGCACACTAGGGGCCACTTCGGCCCATCGAGGTGGCTCCACTATGTAAAAACTGCCTGTACATTGGCAACAACAAATTTCTACAAAACTAAATAATTATCAATTTAAAACTAATTAATTATCAATTTAAGATGGAATCTCTCGATCCAGGGGATCAAGTCATAATAGACTACTGTCCACAAATATGTTACACTCTAATGACTCTATATCTATTTATAACCGACATGCAAATATATCAGATCCAAAGAATCCAGTCAATTTCGTTACGGTATCCATCACTACCAGTACCTTGCCAACAAAAAATAAGTCACGGTCCATATCAATTGCGAACCATGTCACAATTTACAACCATATACATTTTCATATATACACTTAGGAGGAAAAGTGTAGGTGTGGCTGTAAAGACTATACAGTAATGTAGAAATGTGTGTGCAGTGACTGTGCACCCATTTTGGGTCTCCCATTTGAAGGTGTTTGTGGGGCAAGTGAAGATCATGAGTTTTTCAATACCTCACAGTACTATGGGGGGGTACCGCTCGGCAGAGGAATCTTTTTAAATGGGGTGTGTAAGGACAGAGAGTATCCCCTAACCCAAGATGCTGCCTCCCTATATCCCACAACACTTGTGTTGAGCTGTCGGATCTATCACCACAAAACCTTAATTTTACTACCTTAAATTATACCCAATCAAACATGTTTATAGACGTGCTACTAATTACTTCTACCGAAAAACTGTTCCAGCTATTTACTACTCTATGTGTAAAAAAGTTTTTAGCAACTGTTGTCTCGAACCTTCTACTTGTCAACTTGCACCCGTTATTTCTAGTCCTATTATATTGAGATATTTCGAAAAAGCTATCTCTATCTACGTTATCGAACCCATTCATAATTTTGAACACCTGGATTAGATCACCTCTTAGCCTCCGAGTCTCGAGTGTAGTCAATTTTAACTCCTTAAGCCTATCCTCGTACGACTTTGACCTAAGCGACGGAATCATCTTAGTTGCTCGTCTTTGAACTCTTTCGATTTTGTCTATATCTTTGCGCATATGCGGATTCCAAAATTGGACTGCGTACTCCAAATTGGGTCTAACTAATGATTTATAAAGAGGAACGATAATATCGCGCGATTTGTACTCAAAATTCCGAGCTATAAAACCCAACACTTTGTTCGCCTTATTGACCGCTGCTGTACTTTGTTCGCTACTTTTAAATCACCAGTGACTATAACTCCTAACTCTTTCCCTGACATACTGTATGCAAAATTAGTTACGCGAACATATATACAAAATTTTGCACTTATCGACGTTAAATCTCACTTGCCATGTGACTGACCAATCAACGATTTTATTCAGATCTTCCTGGATTTTACCTCTATCTTCGTCATTAATCGCCCTACCACCCAGCTTCGTGTCATCCGCAAACTTTGAAACTGTACTGACTAGGCCGACATCTAAATCATTAATATATATAAGAAAAAGGAAGGGGCCCAATACAGAAACCTGAGGAACGCCACTCGCTACATTAGCCCAACACGACTCGGCTCCATCAACGACAACCCTCTGTTTCCTACCTCGCAACCACTCTTCTATCCAAATTATTACTACACCCGATTCCATGAGCCTTAGTTTTTTCAATGAGTCTTTTGTGCGGCACGGTGTCAAACGCTTTTTGAAAATCTAAATACACTACATCAACAGCCCGATGTCTATCGTAAAAGATTAGTTAAGCAAGATTTGTTTCGCCTAAAACTGTGCTGCGTATTTCTAACTAGTTTATGCAATTCTAAGTGTTCGACTATACGATCCCTAATTATTGATTCCAGTAGCTTACCTACAACAGACGTTAAACTGATTGGCCTATAATTTCCCGCCGCACCTTTATCGCCTTTCTTAAAGATAGGTGTTACGTTTGCTAACTTGAAATTATCTGTTACGCACCCCTCAGAAATAGACGCATTAAAAATCTTTGTTAGCGGCACAACAATGCTATCTTTTAATTCTTTTAGTTGTATGGGATACATGGAATCCGGCCCCGGTGATTTACGCGTTTTCATTTTATCAATATAGCGCATTACCTCCACTTCACTAACTACAATATTATCCAAAATATTACCATTATATAAAGGTATTATGTCTATGACCGTAGGGATATTCGTTCCATCTTCTATAGTAAAAACTGACGTAAAGAATTCGTTTAGCAAGGTAGCCATTTCCTTATTTTCAGAAACTAGATCTCCGTTTACATTTTTCAACGGCCCCAAGACACTTTTTATTGGATTTCTATTGTTGTCGTATTGAAAGAATCGCTTGGGGTTTTCTTTACCGTCACGAGCTATGGAGATTTCAAATTCGCGCTTGGACTTTTTTATTACACTTTTCGCTTCACGCCTTAGAGATATGTAGTTGTTTCGTAACCACAAATTGTCTTTATCGCACTTATGTAGCCTATAAGCCCTATCTCTACTCTTTATAATGTCTCCTACTCTAGAAGTAAACCACAAGGGCTTGTTGTTTACTTTCGCACGCTTAATTTTGTACGGTACACATTCCTCATTTATAGTCCTAAATACTGTTTCGAACGATTCCCACATTAGTTTTGCGTTGGAGTTCCCCATTACGTTTTCCCAATTGACGTGAGACAATTTATTTCGAAATTTACAAAAGTCTGCGTGCTGGAAGTTAGGAATTTTAGTCGAGTTAGTTGGTTTCGAGTGACTTACTGAGAGGACAAACTCTACCATATTGTGATCGCTATTGCTTAACGGTTCTATTACTTGAAGATCAGTAATTAGCCTATCATCCGTAGTTATTACTAAATCTAAAATCCTGTCCAACCTCTTAGGTTCCCCAACCTTTTGAATAAGAAAGCTATCCTCGAGAATATTAACTAAATGATTACCTTCCGCGTCTCCCTGCATTGTATCGTAATTCACGTTGGCGCAATTAAAGTCACCCATAACTAAAGCCTGCTCACTACCGATTATTCTCTTTAGTTCACGGTATAACGCTTCGTCCGTATCAGCTGTTTGATTTGGGGGCCAATATATAACTGCAACAAGAAGTTTGAAATCGTTCAATTTAAGTTCTGCTATAGTCGAATCTATCGGTTCTGGAATTGTGTGCTTTACTTCTATAACGTTCGCAATATTATTTTTGAGATACAACATAACACCGCCTCCTCGCCTACCTATTCTGTTTTTAACAAAAAGTCTATAACCTTTAATTTGATACTCCCCTACAAAGTCACGTGTTTCAGTGCTAAGCCACGATTCATTTATCGCAATTACATCAGTCTTTACAAGCAATTAAAGAAAAAAATTCGTTTATTTTATTTCGTAGGCTTCGAGCATTTAGGGATACACACACACACACACACACACACACATATATATATATATATATACAGGGTGATTCAGCAAAGAGTACATTAAATTGGAGGATGAAATTCATGGATAATTCTAAACCACAATGTCTCTATGGTAAAATGTCAGATTCTGCATAGTTTCCATGTTACAATACATTTAAGATGTTGTAAAACCCGCGTAGGTTTTTGTAACCATTCATTCACAGATCTCTACAATGTGACCCCTCTTTGTTACAACCCAAAGGAAATGTTCAAAGTTGCCCCCTTCTGCCTCAATGCAGGCCTGTACACGTCGTACCATTGAATGTCTGACGCGTTCCAGAAGAGAATATTTTGCCCGAGCATCAAGGGAATATCTGGATACTGTTCATCCCAACAGGTGGATAGGGCGTGGTGGCCCCGTTCCCCCCCACCCCGCTCCCCAGATCTTAACCCTTTGAATTTCTACCTGTGGGGCCATTTAAAGACGTTGGTGTATGATGCAGAGGTTCAAACAAGAGAGGAATTATGGCCAGGTGCTCGTGACAGGTGCGAGCAAATTAAACATAGTCCAGGCATTCTGGAACGCGTCAGACATTCAGTGGTACGACGTGTACAGGCTTGCACTGAGGCAGAAGGGGGCAACTTTGAACATTTCCTTTAGATTGTAAGAAAGAGGGGTCACACTATAGAGATGTATGAATAAATTATTACAAAAACCTATGGGGTTTTCACTTCATATTCACTCTCATTAATACAACATCTTAAATGTATTGTAACATGGAAACTATGCAGAATCTGACATTTCACCATAGAGACATTGTGGTTTAGAATAATCCAAGGATTTCATCCTCCAATTTAATGTACTCTTTGCTGAATCACCCTGTATATATATACATATATATACACACACATATATATATACACACACACACATTTATTTATATATATATATATACATACACACACACACACACACATATATACCGGGTGTTTCAAAAGTCCCTCACTAATTTGATTTTCAATTTTCTTTGCAGCTAATCGACCAACGACGTTCATCTTGTGGTAAACTCTTATTCAGTAGTTGAGAATTTTTTTGAGTCTACATTTGAAGTTTTGCTCCGTTTTCTTCTGCTACCATGCTGACTCTAGAGCAGAGGTGTAAAATCGCTGCATGGCAGCAGGTTTTTCAATCTGTGGTCGAAGTGCAGCGACGATTCCGGGCAGTCTACGGACAGCATTATGCACCAGATAGGAACACCATCGTCGCCACCCACCGGAAGTTTATGGAGACCGGATCCGTAAAGGACAAACCACGATCAAGAAGACCTCGAAGTGGGCGGAGTGAGGAGAATGTCGAAACTGTCCGTGAGGCGTTTACTCAGAGTCAAGAAAAGTCCATTCGGCGAGCTGCTGCGGAACTGAACATCAGCGCGACATCTATCCAACGGATTTTGCGGCGTGGTCTCAAGCTGTATCCGTACAAGATCCAGGTGGTTCAGAAGCTGGAACCTCAAGACTACGATTGCCGGGTGGAGATGTGTGAGACACTGCTGCATCACTACGAAAGAGACCCATCGATCCTGGAGCACATGTGGTTCAGCGACGAAGCTCTCTTCCACCTTTCTGGTCGCGTCAATCGGCACAACACCAGCATCTGGGGAACTCACAATCCTGCGGAGATCCGTGAACATGAAAGGGACACGCCGAAATTGGTCATCTGGTGTGCCATCTCCTCAGCTGGGCTGATTGGTCCGTTCTTCTTCCGGGATCAAGATGGAAATTCCGTGAACGTCAACGGAGACAATTACCTTCGTATGCTTCAGGAGTTCTGCATCCCCCAACTGTCAGCTGTAGCTGACATGCAAGAAGTCATTTTCCAGCAAGACGGTGCCCCTGCTCATTACTCGCGTGAGGTTCGCTCATTTCAGAATAAGCAGTTCCCGGATCGGTGGATTGGTCGTCGTGGTCCCATCGAATGGGCTGCTCGCTCGCCTGATCTTACCCCATGCGACTTCTTTTTGTGGGGCTACATTAAGAGCAAGTGTACGCCACCAAGCCGCGAGTCCTCCCCACACTAGAAGAACGGATCAGGAATGCGTGTGCTTCTGTTACTCCCGAAATGTTGTCCAATGTCGGCCAAGAATGCGTAAAACGGTGGCTCGCTTGTTTCGAAAAAGATGGTGCCCACGTTGAGGTGTACCAGTGACTTTCCAGTAGACTTATGAAGCCAAGTTTGATGCCACCAAAATTCTCATGAATCGTAGACTCAGCAACCAAATTGTCATTTGGTTCCTCTTGTAATTGCTATTTTAATAAAATTTTAAAAATAATGAGGGACTTTTGAAACACCCTGTATATATATGTATATATATATATATATATATATATATATATATATATATTATATATATATATTATATATATAATATATATATATATATATATATGGGTCATTCCATGTCAGTCGAAAAAACGTGACCATCACATATTTTTTTTGAAAATTGGCACACTTATAGATCTCGATGAGAAAAACAGAATGGCACTCGTTTTAACACTCTAGGTCAGTGGTTCTTAACCTGGGGGGCGCGCCCCCCTAGGTAATTTCCAGGGGGGGGCGCGATCCCTTGGGGAAAAACACTAATTGTATTTGTTATTCTCTTAACGAGGGCATGGGCTAATATTGAGAAGTTTATGAAAAAATGCAAAAGTATCCCCCTCCAAGGGGGGCGTGGAGGGAAGGACCAATTCCTAGAGGGGGCATGGTAGTAAAAAGGTTAAGAACCACTGCTCTAGGTCATATGGTTCCGGAGATATGGCCATTTGAATTTTGTAAAAAAAAGTCAATTTCCAAGGTCATACCATATTTCAACATGAAATATCTCAGCTATTGCACTTACAGAGACCATTTAAACACTATTTTAAAGCTTTTAAGTAGATCTACAACTTTATTTCTATTCATATTTTACCTCAGCGGTAAAAAAAAAGTTGATCTTATTTTTGACCTTTGACCTTTTGTAGGTCATTTGATGTCACAACCAATTTTTTCTCCTTTCACCCAATTTTGGGTACACATGTCTACCTTAACCAAGAACAAGCTTTTCAGTGTTGATTAAGTTAGTATAGACGCTACAGCCATTTCAGTGGACCATACCTACCTCCATTTTGACCAAGTACTTTTTCCACCAAACTTTGGAGTGCCATTTCTTTGGAACTGTTTGAGCTAGATTGTTGAGGAAAGTACCATTAGATTTGTCTCACTACTAATGCTGAAATGATGTCATATTATCTAGCAAACTTAGAAATATCTTCAGTGTTTAAAAAAGCCATTTCCCTACTTATATTTGACCATAAAGGTTTGAAATATAACCTACTGTAAATATGACTGTAGCATCGTATATGAATGTGCCATTGATATGTGTGGTCAACTTTGGTTATTTTTGGTGTGCAGTATGGTTTCTAAGTTTCACATAGTAACAAATGGTGATTGCATGAGTGGAGGAGGCAAGGAGGAGAGAGGAGGACGAAGAATTCATACCAGACTGAGTCTGGTATGAAGTCTTCGTCCTCCTTTGTCCTGGTCAAATATAAGTAGGTAAATTGCTTTTTTAAACAACACAAGATATTTCTAAGTTTGCTGATATGACATCATTTGAGCATTAGTAGTTTTTGAATTGTTGACTTTACTAAAATTGACACACCCTAAATTACTGGAAATCAAAGGTGAAGGAGATGAGGACACACAGGTAGGAGACTGCAGTGTCAAACCCAGGAAGACTCCTGACATCAACCCAGATGCCACCAAACTCTCGGAGCTTATTGACTGGAACTCTGGCGTGATTGAGCCTCCTCTGACCTGCTCCCTCACCACTGCTGCAATCAAAGAGTTTCTGGATAGACCAATGGAAGTTCCTGCATGGTTCTCACACACACAGTCAGTAGAAAGGTGTGTAAGGGTGACAACTGAAGCAAGCGCAACATGTTTACTCACAAGAGAGGAGGGAGGCGTACATCAGTAGCCAGGTGGCCAGTAGGGAGCTCATGTCCAGGAACAAGAGCAAGGCAGACATGGCATCCTTGGCAAAGTTCAAGACACCTATCTATATTTCTAAGTTTTAATATTAAAATACAATCAAAATGTCTTTAATTGTATGTATGTAAAATGTAGTTATATATGGCATTCTTCGCAAAGTTCTAGAAACCTCTCTATATTTCTAAGTTTTAATATTAAAATACAATCAAAATGTCTTTAATTGTATGTAATGTATGTAAAATGTAGTTATATACAATAAAAAAAATACTTGCAAAAATTGCTGATTTTTCGTAAAGTTCAACTTCAAATATAAGTAGCTACGAGTGGTCAAATCTGGATTTTAAAGCCATATTTCGATATAACACATAAAACTGCATCATTTGGTCACGAGTAGTTTTTTGAATTGTTGACTTTACTAAAATTGACACTCCCTACTAAGGGGTGATCAAATCCAGGTTTTCAAAATTATGAATGGGTTCGATATCGTAGAGAGAGATAGCTTTTTAAAAATATCTCAATATAGTAGGATTAGAAATAACGGGTGTAAGTTGACAAGTAGAAGGTTCAAGACACCAGTTGGCAAAAACATTTTTTACGCATAGAATAGTAAATAGATGGAATAGTTTGCCGCTAGAAGTAATTAGTAGCAGGTCTATAAACATGTTTAAAAATCGATTAGACGCATATGTTGATAGATTGGGTATAGTTTAAGGTACCGTAGTAAAATTAAGGGTTGGGTAAGATAGATTTTGATTCTCTTTTCATTAACCAGACGAGAGGTCATCGTATGAAATTATTTAAGCCAAGATGTAGAACAAATTTAAAAACATAGTTTTACAAGTGTTGTGGGAAATAGAGAGGTAGCATCTTGGGTTAGGGGATACTCTGTCTTTACACACCCCATTTAAAGATATTCCTCTGCCGAGCAGTGCCCCCCATAGTACTGTGAGGTATTGAAAAACTCGATCTCCCCTTGCCCCACAAACACCTTTAAATGGGAGACCCAAAATGGGTGCACATTAGGACTTGGTCAGCAATTGATATGAAACGTGGCTTATTTTTGGTTGGCAAGGTACTGGTTTGATGGATACCGAAATGAAATTGAGTGGATTCCTTGGATCTGATATATTTGCATGTCGGTTATAAATAGATATAGAGTGTAACATTTGTGGATAGTAGTCAATTATGACTTGATCCTCTGGATCCAGAGATTCTATCTTTAGTTTTAAATTGATAATTATTTAGTTTTGTAAAAATTGGTTGTTGCCAATCTACAGGCAGTTTTTACATAGTGGAGCCGCCTCGATGGGCCGACGTGGCCCCTAGTGTGCTCACTATAAAAATTTCTTATGTTCCTTTTGGTTCGGAACCCACGTAAAATTGTAGATCCCCTCCGCCAACACGGAGGACATGCACAATACACAATTACGAACACAGTTAGGTAGACCAGCCATGAGTGGATCTTAGGGTCTTTGTTGGTCTGAAACATTATTACATTATAATAATATATATATATATATATATATATATATATATATATAATATATATTATATATATATATATATATATATACACACCCACACATATATCTATATATATATATATATATATATATATATATATATATATACACACACACACATATATATATATATTACATATATACATATATTATATATATAATGCTGTGTTCACGAATACTCGAGGCTTCTTTAGTTTTTAAAATTTTACCTGTTCGGCCACTTATTCCCATATGCGAATAAAATCTAGCCCTGAGAGAGCGAACAGTGCTGCCGATGTAATTCCCAAGGAGACACCTGGGGCAGGTAAATAAATATACAACACCGCTACGCAACGAGTCAGGGGTTCGATCCTTCGCTGAGAAAAAGCTACCTAAGACGTTTTATTAATAAATATGATGCGGAAATCAGTATGATAAAAAAATTTCCTTAACAATTTTGTAAATTTAAGCTTAAATTCCTTATTCAAAGGACCCATTTCAGGTACCAAGAAATATTTTATATCCTTCGGCACTGTAATACATGGAAGTTGAGGGCTATAAACATTATTTAAGAAGGATCTAATTAGTTTGTCTACATATTGAACAGGAAAACTATTATTAGTAAAGTATGATCTTAGATTATTAAATTCATCATTAAGTAAGGTAAAATTAGAGGTCAAATTATATCCTCTGAACAGGAGAGTTTTAATACAAGACATCTTATAGTTGAAATCAGTAAAACTAAAAAATTCATGCCCAAACCAGTGAAAGTGGGTTTCCTGTAAACTGATGTAGTAATAGAATCACCGTTTTTCGAAATTAAAAGATCTAAGAAAGGGAGGGAGCCATTTTGCTCAGTTTCCATTGTATACGTTATATTGGGGTGCAAAGAATTTAGGAAGTTAAAGAATTGTTGCGCTTGTACCGCATTATCAAAGACTGCTATCGAATCATCAACGAAGCGTCGATAGAAAATTGGCTTGAGATGAGTGGGAGATTGTCTAAAAATTACACTTTCTAAATGAGTCATAAAAAAGTCAGCTGCTAACGGTCCGACTGGTGATCCCATCCCTACCCCATCAATTTGTTGGTAAACCTTATTGTTGAAAGTGAAATAGCATTGTTTGAAGACCAATTCTAAAAGTTCCTTCAAATGAGACAATGAAAAACCATGAAAATTATCAACTGAGCTAAAAACCCTATCTAAAATAATGGCAATAGTTTCAGATACAGGTACATTTGTGAAAAGTGACTTTACATCAAAACTGACAAAAACTTTTTTGAATCGAAGTTTTTACCAAGGAGGTTTTTGGAATTCAAACGAGTTATTTATAGTGTAAGCATTTTTCGCAAAGGGGGACAGGAGACGAACAACAAATTTTGCCAATTGAAAGGTGGGTAAGTTATACGAAGCTAAATAGGACGGAGAGGTGTTCCAGCTTTATGGATTTTAGGCAGACAGTATAATTGAGCAAGATTAGCACCAGATGCGAACAACTGAGAGTAAGTATCATTTTTTATTATCTTTAAGGACTTTAGTCGTGACAGAAATCTATTAACCTGGTCTTCTAACCTTACAATGACTTTATTTACAGGTTCTAGAATTTGTTTGAATTTAGTAAGATCACTTAGGATTTCATTAGTTTTGTTTATGTAGTCCGATTTATTCAAAATAACCACTCCGTTACCCTTGTCTGGTCTAGTCACAACAATCTCCTGGTTCTTTGCCAAATTCTTAATACACTGCAAATCACTCTTCCTAAATATGAAAGATTGAAATTTAAGATTTCTAAGTTTAAGAAAAAATTCTTGAGTTAAATTTGAGAACTGACATTTGAAATTATTGAAATCCCCCACATGGGGAACATTTTTCAAGCCATTGAAAAATTTTTCAAAGTAAAGAAAAAACGAAGGCTTATATATTTGAAACAACGGAAGCTTAAATTGCAAACCAAGTGTATATATACGTATATATATACACACATATATATATATATATCGGGTGGTCCGAAAAAAATGACGCATTTTTTAAAAATTAATATCTCAGTAACCCCCTTCCTTATCATGACAATTTTTATATGCAAGATACTTTCAAACTTCTTTTTTTGAATGCAAGAAACGGAATTCTGATATCTTTTATAGTTTTCTCGCAATTAACAAAAGTAACAACATGGGTCAAAAAAACGAATATCATGAGAAAGGAAAAATTTAATCAGAAATTTAACTAATTAATTTACAGTAAATGATCGATTGGACCACCACTCTGTTGACACACTAATCTAAGTCTTTTCTTCCACACAAAAATAATACTTCTTACTTCATTAATGCCAATTTCATGCAAGATTCAAGTATTTTATTTTTTAATTCTGATTCGGTGAATTTTTCTCGTCGACCTCGGTAAACCTTCTCTTTTAGTAACTCCCAAATTGAGTAGTCCATAGGATTACAATCTGGGCTTTGTGGTGGCCACTCATTTTTCGTTATTAATTTTGGTGTATTGCTAATCAGAAACGACTGTGTGGCGTAGCTTGTATGCGACGGTGCTCCATCTTGTTGAAATATGAAATCATTTTCTTGATACAGGCGACGACAATCCGGCAACAATTTTGTTCTTAAAAGTTCAATGTAATTTGCAGAATTCACCTTTGTCTTTTCAGTTTCAATAAAATGAACATCTGTCTTGCCATTCCAAGAGACCCTGCAGATATCATAACCTTTTTGGAGAATCTTGACGTTTCATGATACAATCTGTTTATTGAAATGTCACACTTTTTACCACGCCCGTAGACAACATCATTTTGACGGTTTCGCGGAATTTCTAGAGTGAAATCTTTTTCATCCGTGAAGACTATCTTTTAATATCAACGACAGAGAAATTATCAAGTAACTTTCTGCACCTTGTTTTTCTTTTATCCTTAACAGTATCACTTTTTCTAGAAGATACTATTCTTTTGAAGGCTTTTAGTTTTTGTGCTTTAATTATTCGGTGTACAGAAGTCTTTCCAATATTCAAATGTTTAGCAATTGTTCTTTGTGACAAATGACTTCCTGGTTTATCTTCTTGAGAGCAGATTTTATCGTTGATGTAATCCACATTTTCTGGAACCGAAGCTGTTTTAGGTCTACCGCTTCCTGGTTTTCTGGCAGTACTTCCCGATTCGCGAATCTTCTTTAAGAGTCTTTCCACTGCACGCCTTTTCCACTTTTTGCCGGGAAACTCTTGCAATAACCTTCCAGTCTTCCATCCTTTTTCACAGTAACAATTTTTAATGAGAATACGATCTTCCTCTGACAACATCATTAAGGGTACTGACGAATTGTTAAAAAATAAAAATATCCACAATTTGACTTGTTCATTCCTGTAGAGTTTTGTAATAACTTGCAAAAATATCGCATGATATCGTATAAAAATGATATCGTATAAAAAACGGATATTATATTGCGATTTTTTTTTTTTTGACCCATGTTGTTACTTTTGTTAATTGCGAGAAAACTATAAAAGATATCAGAATTCCGTTTCTTGCATTCAAAAAAAGAAGTTTGAAAGTATCTTGCATATAAAAATTGTCATGATAAGGAAGGGGGTTACTGAGATATTAATTTTTAAAAAATGCGTCATTTTTTTCGGACCACCCGATATATATATATATATATATATATATATATATATATATATATATATACATACATACATACACACACACACATATATATATATATACATACACATATATATACACACATACGTATATATATACACACACATATATATATATATATGTGTATATACACACACACACACACATATATATATATATATACACACACACACATATATATATATATATATATATATATATATATATATATATACATACACATATATATACACACATATATACGTATATATACACACATATACAGTACTGGCCAAATTATTAGGAATTTTTTAAAAATTTCATTTTTTGGTATAAATGTTAAATTAAACCAATTTTAAACGTTGAAAAGTTATTTATTTCTACACAAGAATACATGGTCATTATTTAGCAATAGTTTAGTACTTAGTTTGACCCACCTTAGCTGCCATAATGGCTGCGACACGCTTCAGCATGCCATGAATCAATTTTTTGCATAATTCTTTAGTCGAACGAAGCGTGTTTGTTCGTCAGTTGTCGTTTGGTTGTCGCGATGCGGGTGTGTTTCTCTTTCTTTTACGTGTCATTGTAACTACCGTTTAATTTAAATAGTGTATTTACCCAATTTCGGCAATTATTTGTTACAGTTTTAAGTGAATTTGAAAATGGGGCGAAAGAATGACTTGAGTCCACGGAAAATTGGGCAAATACAGGTTTTATTAACTTCTTCTACATTTAAACAAAAGGAAATCGCTGCCAAACTCCATGTTTCACCACAGTCAGTACTTCGTATTAAGAAAAAAATGGTATTTGGAGAAAATGTAGGCCCCAAAAGGGTTGGAAGATGCGGCAGAAAAAGGGTAACGACTCCAAGAACTGATAGACAGATTGCAATTTTGTCTCTTAGAAATAGAAGAGCTACTTGCAAAAACATTTCCAGTAGTCTAGCGGCTGATGGCATCAATATTAGTCGTAGAACAGTCAACAGGAGGCTTCTAACTGCCGGCTTCAAAGCCTACCGCCCAAGGAAGAAGCCCAGGCTCACTGAGGCTATGAAGAAGGCACGTTTTGCATGGGCAAAGGAACACATTAACTGGACTAGTGAGGATTGGGAACAGGTAAGAATAATATTTAACATTAAATAGAATGTTAATACAGTAAATACAGTATGCATAGAAGTGTATTTACAGTACGTGATAAAACTGCAGTAAAAATATCTGTAAAGCAGCAAGTCATACTGTACTTCGTTTTAGCTGTACTTCATACGCTATGCACTGACTCTTTCACAGGGCTTTCTTTGATTGCAGGTGGTGTTCTCCGATGAGTCAACGATTGCCGTGCTTGACGATCGTGTTCAAAGTGTAAGAAGGAGGCCTGGAGAAGAATTTTTGCCTGAGTGTCTGATGAAAACGGTGAAATTTCCACAAAAGATCATGGTTTGGGAGCAATTTCTGTGCATGGAACTAGTCGTTTGAGCATTGTTGAGGGGAATATGAACCAAGTCAAGTATATAGAAGTACTAAGAAGACGTCTACTGCCTCAAATAAGGGAATGGTATGGTAATAGACGTTGGATTTTTCAACAAGACTCATC
>JAJOZX010006260.1:62500-67500 GCA_023014485.1 Bathynomus jamesi | reverse complement strand
GAAAATAACTTACCTTTGTAACGTCGATCTAAATAGGTTGCAAGAGAGTAACTTCATACAAGAACAGCCTCTCGTCTTGTCGCTTGCATCACTTTTGCGCACAATGAAGTAGTTCTATTAATATAGTAGAATTTGATAATTTCCGCTTATTAATGACATTTTATCTCAAAAGTCCACATCCGCACGACATCCGCAGTCCAAAGTGCGGATGCGGGTGCGAGAAAATGTGCGGATGTGACCTACATCACTAATATATATATATATATACACACACATTTAACTGCAATGACCACGCAGTATATTAATGTATAGAAACGACGTAAGTATAGAGGAGTGTTCTGCACACGAGGAAGAGAAATAACGAACAAATGAAAAATGAGGTGACCGCCCGGGAATCGAACCCAGGATCTTCCGATTGCCGGTCAGATATGCTACCACTACACCACGGGCCTCGATCAGTCAGAAGTCGCAATTCTCCTACGTGCTTGTTCCTGGAGGTTTCACGTGCGCCCTCCCGGCCCTAGCACCCAAGGATGATGGGCTCGACCCTGCAGTCCTTGTCATCCTTCGTCTTTTTCCACTTCGACTGTCCCCTCCACCCTTTCTTTTTCCTCTGTCTTTCCTCTCACTTTTTCTTTGTTTTTCCGCCGAGATATGCCCTTTTAAAGAGGCGAATCGGTTTTTCCCGAACTTAAAAAAAAAAAATATATATATATATATATATATAGTAACTGCAAACACACAGTATAATTAATGTAAAGAACGACGCTTGTTTTCTTTACACATACACACACACACATATATTGAGATGTGATCAGTCTTTCCTTGTGAACAGACGTGTTTTATCGAGTGTCCAGTGTTATCAATTGAATAAGTGGTTTTCGTTGGTGTTTTAAAAAAAAGTGTTCCGTGCATTCTTAACTAAATTACTTCGTGCTACTAATCATTCATTAACGAATATATTTCATTTATTGACGTTATTCAGTACTATATTATTTGATCAAACCAAGGCTACTGCACGTGGCTTGCCTTGTTTGTTTTTCAAATCAAGCAGAAAACGTGGAGACATAAGGTTCATTTTTCCGTGCTTCGAGAGGTCAGGTAGTGAGTGTGTGGTCACAAACCGTGTGAAGGAAAGGAAAAAATCGGGTCGAATCGCGGACAGATGTCTTATAAATACTCTTCTTTAACAAATCTTTTGTCAGTAGCTTAATTCTATATTAATTTAGTATAAATTTGTGCTACAAGAAAATGTTTCTGCGTTTCAAGAACGCGGTAGACCTACGTTGTAATTTATTAATTTCCAAACGCTCGTTTTTTTTGTTTTTTTGTTGTTCAACTAATTAAAAGCATGGCACCCCCGTCAAGTACTTGCAGTCGCTGTGAAGGGAAATTTGCTGCTTACGCGTTTACAATGGCTGATAATAATGAACAGTTAGTTTGCAGGTGGTGCTCAAGCATGGAAGTGCTGAGGAACGAGTTAGAACGTGAGAGGGAGGCCAGGGTGAGACTTGAAGAAAGCGTGATGCTCCTGACGGCAAAATTGGAATCCCTTGAGACTCCAGTTACGACCCCTCCTGCCTCAGTTTCTACTAATAATATAAATAGTACTAATAGCCCTCTCTCTTCCCCTACTTCCCAACCCTTCGTTCGAGTCCGAAATAGAGCCCCATTGAGAAAAGCAAAGACCTGTCTACCAGTAATAATAAGCAATAAGTTTTCTGTTTTAGGTTTCGAAGATGCTGATGAACTGGAAATACGACTCGTTGGCGATTCCATTGTTCGAGGGCAGCTCGAGGAATTCTGTGGGAGAAACCCTCGTCGTAGGCGCCGTTACTGCTACCCTGGTGCAAGGGTGGATATAACTAATAGTGTTAACCATTTTACAGACGGTACCACCGAGGACACAACGTATGTTATTTATGTCGGTACTAATAACGTTTTAAATTCTAGATCGGAAGAACTGCTGGCTAGGTACAGGGACTTATTAGAGCGATTAAAGGAGAAAACTAATAAGATTGTTTTAACAGGTATACTTCCTCGAATTATCCAACGAAGCGATTTCTACAGCAAGGCGACCTATATTAACAATAACCTAAAGTCTCTTTGCCAACAGGAAGGAGTGCATTTTGCAAATTTTTGGAACAGTTTCTACGGCAGGAGGGACTTGTTCCTCGAAGATGGACTTCATTTTAAAGACGTTGGAGCTGCGCGTTTAGGAAGTCTATTTCATAATACTATCTCTTCTTTTCAGGCTGCCGTAACCCGAACGGTCCCAGCGTAAATTCCACAAATTTTCCCTGTGCTCGCGAAGGTGTCGCAATTACAAACAATTTGAAGGTTCTCTCCTTAAATGCACGTAGCCTACGAAATAAAAGAAACGAATTTTTTTCTTTAATTGCTTGTAAAGACTATGATTTAATTGCGATAAATGAATCGTGGCTAAGCACTGAAACACGTGACTTTGTAGGGGAGTATCAAATTAAAGGTTATAGACTTTTTGTTAAAAACAGAATAGGTAGGCGAGGAGGCGGTGTTATGTTGTATATCAAAGATAATATTGCGAACGTTATAAAAGTAAAGCACTCAATTCCAGAACCGATAGATTCGACTATAGCAGAACTTAAATTGAACGATTTCAAACTTCTTGTTGCGGTTATATATAGGCCCTCTAATCAAACAGCTGATACGGACGAGGCGTTATATCGTGAACTAAAGAGAATAATCGGTAATGAGCAGGCTTTAGTTATGGGTGACTTTAATTGCGCAAACGTGAATTACGATACAATGCAGGGAGACGCGGAAGGTAATCGTTTAGTTAATTTTCTCGAGGATAGCTTTCTTATTCAAAAGGTTGGGGGACCTACGACGTTGGACAGTATTTTAGATTTAGTAATAACTACGGATGATAGGCTAATTACTGATCTTCAAGTAATAGAACCGTTAAGCAATAGCGATCACAATATGGTAGAGTTCGTCCTCTCAGTAAGTCACTCGAAACCAACTAACTCGACTAAAATTCCTAACTTCCAGCACGCAGACTTTTGTAAATTTCGAAATAAATTGTCTCACGTCAATTGGGAAAACGTAATGGGGAACTCCAACGCAAAACTAATGTGGGAATCGTTCGAAACAGTATTTAGGACTATAAATGAGGAATGTGTACCGTACAAAATTAAGCGTGCGAAAGTAAACAACAAGCCCTTGTGGTTTACTTCTAGAGTAGGAGACATTATAAAGAGTAGAGATAGGGCTTATAGGCTACATAAGTGCGATAAAGACAATTTGTGGTTACGAAACAACTACATATCTCTAAGGCGTGAAGCGAAAAGTGTAATAAAAAAGTCCAAGCGCGAATTTGAAATCTCCATAGCTCGTGACGGTAAAGAAAACCCCAAGCGATTCTTTCAATACGACAACAATAGAAATCCAGTAAAAAGTGTCTTGGGGCCGTTGAAAAATGTAAACGGAGATCTAGTTTCTGAAAACAAGGAAATGGCTACCTTGCTAAACGAATTTTTTACGTCAGTTTTTACTATAGAAGATGTAACGAATATCCCTACGGTCATAGACATAATACCTTTTGATTATGGTAATATTTTAGATATCGTGGTTAGTGAAGGGAAAGTAATGCGCTATATTGATAAAATAAAAACGCGTAAATCACCGGGGCCGGATTCCATATATCCCATACAACTAAAAGAATTAAAAGATAGCATTGTTGTGCCGCTAACAAAGATTTTTAATGAGTCTATTTTTGAGGGGTGCGTACCAGATAATTTCAAGTTAGCAAACGTAACACCTATCTTTAAGAAAGGCGATAAAGGTGCGGCGGGAAATTATAGGCCAATCATTTTAACGTCTGTTGTAGGTAAGCTACTGGAATCAATAATTAGGGACTGTATAGTCGAACACTTAGAATTGCATAAACTAGTTAGAAATACGCACCACGGTTTTCGGCAAAACAAATCTTGCTTAACTAATCTTTTAGAATTTTTCCAAAGCGTGGTTGACGTTTACGATAGACATCGGGTGGTTGATGTAGTGTATTTAGATTTTCAAAAAGCGTATGACACCGTGCCGCACAAAAGACTCATTGAAAAAACTAAGGCTCATGGAATCAGGGTGTAGTAATAAATTGGATAGAAGAGTGGTTGCGAGGTAGGAAACAGAGGGTGGTCGTTGATGGAGTGGAGTCGTGTTGGGCTAATGTAACGAGTGGCGTTCCTCAGGGTTCTGTATTGGGCCCCTTGTTTTTTTATATATATTAACGATTTAGATGTCGGCCTAGTCAGTACAGTTTTAAAGTTTGCTGATAACACGAAGCTGGGTGGTAGGGCGATTAACGACGAAGATAAATGTAAAATCCAGGAAGATCTGAATAAAATCGTTGATTGGTCAGTCACATGGCAAATGAGATTTAACGTTGATAATTGCAAAATTTTGCATATATGTTCGCGTAACGGTAATTTTGCGTATAGTATGTCAGGGAAAGATTTAACAAGCGTAGAGCAGGAAAAAGATTTAGGAGTTATAGTCACTGGTGATTTAAAAGTAGCGAAACAAAGTACAGCAGCGGTCAATAAGGCGAACAAAGTGTTAGGTTTTATAGCTCGAAATTTTGAGTACAAATCGCGCGATATTATAGTTCCACTTTATAAATCATTAGTTAGACCCCATTTGGAGTACGCGGTCCAAATTTGGAATCCGCATATGCGCAAAAATATAGACAAAATCGAAAGAGTTCAAAGACGAGCAACTAAGATGATTCCGTCGCTTAGGTCAAAGTCGTACGAGGATAGGCTTAGGGAGTTAAAATTGACTACATTCGAGACCAGGAGGCTAAGGGGTGATCTAATCCAGGTTTGCAAAATTATGAATGGGTTCGATAACGTAGATAGAGATAGCTTTTTCGAACTATCTCAATATACCAGGACTAGAAATAACGGGTGTAAGTTGACAAGTAGAAGGTTCGAGACAGCAGTTGCCAAAAACTTTTT
>JAJOZX010006260.1:5000-57500 GCA_023014485.1 Bathynomus jamesi | reverse complement strand
ATTGAGGCCCATGGTGTAGTGGTTATCATATCTGACCGGCAATCGGAAGATCCCGGGTTCGATTCCCAGGTGGTTACCTCATTTTTTCATTTGTTCGTTCTCCCTCCTCATCTTGCGCGGAACGTTCTTCTATACAAGCGTCGTTCTTTACGTTAATTATATATATATATATATATATATATATATATATATATATATATATATATATATATATATACATTCAACTGCAAAGAACACGCAGTATAAATAACGTAAAGAACGACGCTTGTATAGGAGATATTCCGCGCAAGACGAGAAAGAGAAAACAACAAATGAAAAAATGAAGTACCACCTGGGAATCGAACCCGGGATCTTCCCCTTGGGGCATTGGTTTCTGCGAGTATGTAGAGGAATTACGGCATTTGGAAGAGTGAAGTCCATGGTGTAGTGGTTATCGCGTCTGACCGGCAATCGGAAGATCCCGGGTTCGATTCCCAGGTGGTACTTCATTTTTTCATTTGTTGTTTTCTCTTTCTCGTCTTGCGCGGAATATCTCCTATACAAGCGTCGTTCTTTACGTTATATATATATATATATATATATATAGTAAATCTAGTCGTACTAATTGTTCAGTGAACGAAGCCGGAGAGAAGAGGCAAGTGCATCACAACCTCAACCAGACAGTCCAGACACTACTGGTAGCTCTAGCGAAACTCCATCAGAAGACTCTCGAGATGATCCACAGCCTGCTGGTTCCTCTCATTGTAATTACCAAGATCTGGAGAACCTGTGCAGAGCTGTTGATAGGTAAATTAGCACTTGTGAATTGTGATTGTTCTTTAATAACTGTACTTAGTTGTATGTGCCATATCATTTCGGTAGACTTAAAATGGATATCATTTTTCTCAACTTCAAAATACAATCTTGCAGGTATTCAATTTCCGACAGAGCAAGTGCAGCGGTAGCGTCAGCAGTTTTAAAAGATTTTGGCATTATCACTGATGATGACAACACTAACGTCATTGACAGATAAGATTTCAAAATTATCATGATTACATTTTCATCCACATTTCCTAAGCTTTTTTAACAAAATTAGAATTACTACTACAAATAAGAAGTAAAGTAATTTTATTTAATTATACATATTATACATTGTAACATGGAAAAATAAATTTCAAATATATTGGGCTCAGGCATAAAAGTAAGTGTATTTAGCCCATCACTGTTCATTGTTTCCTGTTATACATATTCCTGTTTATCAGTGCTACCTCCAGCCTTATAAATTTGTAAACAATTTTCATTAATACAGGAGTAAACTACGAAGGCAACGGTGTAAGTACCGTGAACAGATCAGAGCTGAGAAGAAGTATTCTTTGGTTTAGTGGGCAGCATTTATGTTGATGGCCGACAGGATGTAATGTGACAATTACAGAGTTAGAGGGGCGACATTATCAACAAACCAAAGTAGAAGAGCACTATGGTATAGTCGGAGAACCGGGTAAGCCACTGTTTTCTGTATGGTATGTTTTAAATTTTTAGTGGATAGCACAAATTTGGTCTTAGTAACATTAAGGAGTAAGAACTATGCGATAGTTATATATGTTCATTAGTCATACCTTGCTGATCCCAAATACATTTATTATTTCCTTAAATTTTGTTTAAAATGTTTCAGGAGGACATTATCTGACACATGTTACCCCAGAGAATGGGAACGGTGTATCAATTGCACTAAGTCTCTATGAAGCAGTGAAGGACACTGATCTGGAAAACAACCTGCAAGTCATGGGGTCAGATGGAACTGCAGTGATGACTGGACATAATTCAGGGGCGATCAGTCTTTGAAGAGCTTATTGGAAGACCACTGCAAAGGATCATATGCCTCTTACATTGTAACGAGCTACCTCTTCGTCATGTTTTCATGGAGCTCGATGGGACTACGAAGAGCCCTGATAGTTTTTCAGGGCCAATAGGAAAACAGCTAGGTGGTATGGTTTCTGAATGGGATGTTGTCCAATTTAAACCAATCAGAAATCAGAATTTCGCTATATTGCCCAATAATGTAATTGATGATCTCATTCGTGACCAATACTATGCTTATAGAATATGCATGGCAGTCATGCTAGGGACTATTGAAAAGGACCTTGAGCTTTTAGAAGTTGGGCCAATAAATCACTCAAGGTGGCTGACATTAGGCTGTAGAATACTCAGATTCTATGTTTCACAGAAAAAGCCGAGTTCAGTATTGATAACTGTTGCCGAGTTCTGTTTAAAAGTGTATTTCCCCAGCTGGTTTGAAATCAAGAAGAATCACTCAGTGACCGATGGTTCAAGAAACTTCTTTTCAATGCTGAGCAGAATCTCCAAGTTTCCTAATAAGAAAGTAAAAGACATTGCCCTATAAACCCTAAGAAGGAATGCTTTTTTTGCTCACCCCGAAAACATTATAATATCAATGCTTGGTGATGAGGACAGGGAGAGAAGAAACACTGCAGTAAATAAGATCCTGGCACTGAGGGGTGAAGTAGAGAAAACAACCCAGGACATCAGAGTCAAAATGGATTTCACCGGCGGAGATTTGGAAGTTGAGGATGATGTGAATGATGATGATTATGACAGTTTGAGTTATACAAGAGACCGCACTGTCAGGAAATTTAAGGTGCGTATAATCAATGAAAATGCTAAATCGTATGACAAGATGAGTAACCTTGATAACTTGACAGCAGAGCCTCCAATAGTTACCCATCTTACATCACCTGAACTTGCGAACATTAGAAAAAATCCTTTGACGTTCAAACAGCCATGCCACAATCAAGTGGTAGAACGCCATATCAAGCTTGTGACTGAGGCATCTGCAACTGTCATTGGGTTCAATAGAAGAGATGGCATGATCCGGCAGTGTATAAAATCCCGTAAACTGATAAAAAAGTTTAATACAAAGCAAGAATTTGTTTAGATTCTACATTTATTTGACGAAATTTTATAGTGTAAATTTGTAATATATGGTCAATATGCATTACTTTTTCATGAAAATGTGTTAAAACTCTGTTTTACACTTTTGGAAATAATTTTATCAGTCTCAGCATCAAAAAAAATCATAAGAAACAGTTTTTAGATTGGGTTTCTACCTATTATAGAACCCAAAATAGGCAAAATACAGGGTTTTTTACAGTTGCGTATGAATGTGGTACATATAGGGTATGGTTGCTGATGCAGTATCACTTGCAACCACCCAAAACCACTACCAATGTTCATGTTTAGACATTTGACAACTATCTAGCACCCCTGATTTTTGAAATATTGATTTTCATAAAAATACACTCCACCCTACTCCTACACCCCTTACCCCGCCTAAGATGACCTCCTCACCCATCCCCACAGATTTTGACAGTCGTAGCCGACTTAGACGAACGACCACCTAGGGCGAGACACGGCGTAGATAATCCCACATCTGAGGATCCAGTGGACGCGGCACTGACACGCCTACATGGTGTGACCAGGGTAACCTCGGCCGCACCCCCAGGCCTCATGAATCTACTCCTACCCCTTAGTGCCATCTTCTTCACCCCTCCACGAAAATACCCTGGTTCATCACCCTGTACCCCTACTGAACCTGCCTTCCCCATACCTCCGGCCCTTCCCTCATCGGCCACCCGGACCTTGTCCTCTCCCCGACCCGCTCGATTTTACTGGTACCTCCTGTCGTTATCCCGAGTATGCCGGGAGACCACAGACAGAAAAGGAGGTGCCAATATGAACAACAGTGTCCCTCCTCCTTGCCTGACCACTGAACCCTGCCTAGAAACTCTTCACCCTCTGAGCCCGCGACGGTCCCCGAGCAGCCACGATCCACGTCTCCGGTCCCGTTCAGTCGACTCGGCCCCACAGTCCCCGCTGGGGTTGGCAGACCAGCCGATTCCTTCTCTGGTGAACGGCAGGTGACCCGACATACCCCCTCCAAAAGCTATGATCCTACAATGGAACTGCAGGGAAATCTTCGCGAGTTACGAAGGCCTCAAATCCCTGATTGCCTCTGTCCGCCCGGTATGTGTCTGTCTCCAGGAGCTAATCCTGGGGACCAGACAAATGCTCTGTCCCACCGGATATTCTAGCGTTACCTCCCCGCCTCCTACCTGCACACGAAGGGGGGCTGCCATCCTCATCCACCGCACAGTCCCCTTTCATAACCTCACTATCAGATCCCCGTTACAGGTGGTTGGTGCCAGGATTTTCCTTGACAAACAATACACAGTCTGCTCCACCTACCTTCCCCCTTCCACTCCCAAGTCTCCCGCGATAACCTGGTTGAGGTTATCCAACAACTCCCCAGGCCCTTTCTACTCTTGGGCGATTTCAATAGTCACCACCCACAGTGGGAAGATATGACCTTCACTTTTGTGGCTCCGACCCTGATTGCCCTCATGGCCGAGCTTTCGTTCGAGTGCCTCAACGACGGCTCTCCCACACTTTACCACGCCACCAGATGCACCCCGTCCTGTATAGATTTGTCATTCGTCTGGACGGACGGCCTCCTAAACTTCACCTGGCAAGAGCTTTGGGACGACCATGGCAGTGACCACTTCCCCGTCTGTCTCACACTAAATCGGCACGACGAGTACTCTGGTGGACCCCAGAGTGCGCGGAGGCCATTCGAACCAAGAAGAGGGCTACCCGACGATTTTATTGCGCGGGAACCCCTACCCATCGCATGGAGATGCAGCGGGCCAGAACCGTTGCTCGCCGTGCAATGAAGAAAGCGCGTCGAGCTTCCTGGCGTACCTTTGTGTCTGGTATCACCTCCACACCTTCGGTTACAGTCTGGAAGAAGGTATGGAGTGTCGAGAGACGACATGCCCCTTCCCGACCCCAGGTTCTCCCAACTAATGACGAACTTCTCTATGAACCCAGGTTGGTGGCGAATCTCCTAGCATCCCCCTTCGCTGCCGTCTCCTCCTCCACAGACAGCCCACACGCTCCGGCCCCTAACAAGATCTGTTCACCACCCCTCGACAACCCCTACAATCGGTTGCTCACCATGCGAAGTTACTGGCAGCATTGGCTTGTAGACGGTCTCCTTCCCCTGGCCCGGACAGCATCCCCAACTGCATGATACAACACATCCACCCTATTATACAATTGTTCCTACTGGATCTCTATAACCGTATATGGATCGAGGGCACTTTCCCCTCTTGGTGGGAAGAGGCCCACGTAATACCTATCCCCAAACCCGGCAAAGACCCCCTCGACCCCACAAACTATAGACCAATCGCACTAATATGCTGCGCCTGTAAAATCTTTGAAAAAAATGGTCGCCGCGCGACTCTCCTTCCTTCCTGGAAAACAACGACTCTCTCCCGGCTACAAAGTCTGGCTTTAGACAGTTCCGCTCCACTACAGACCCCCTCCTGCTCCTCAGCCGAGATATACAGTACGCCTTCAGTAGGGAAGTTTGTCCTGTCTACTTTTTTCAATATCCAGAAGGCCTACGACACCGTTATGAAGACTAAATCAAAATCCCTTCCACCCACCGTCAGTTCTTCCATCTATGCGGACGACCTTGCGATATGGTTCGCGGGGCGGGAACTGCCCGTCGTCCAACGACAAATTCAGCTCGCCATCCATCGGGTGGAGAGGTGGGTAACATCAGTTGGTTTCCCCCTGTCCACCTCCAAAACCAAAAGCATGGTCTTCTGGAGGAGAAGATCCACAGCCATTCCTGTCCCCTCGGTCACATTATACGGCGAGCCCCTCGAAGTGGTGCCCGCCGCGCGGATCCTGGGTATGACCTTTGACCGACGGCTGAACTGGGTTCCCCACCTCAGGTACCCGAAACATTCTCTCCAGCGTCCCCTCGCTCGCCTAGATCACCTTTCCCACACCACGTGGGGTGCTGACCGACGCTCCCTCCTCCGTCTTTACACTTCCATGGTCCAGTCAAAGCTGGACTACGGAAATGTCGTATACAGATCTGTCAGCACTTCCTTCCGAATCCTGGACCCGATACTTAATAGGGACACTGTCCCCATTTATCGGGATGGTTCCCACTCGGAGGTTGGTACGGCCACCTCAGCGGTGATATTGACCCAATCGCTTTCTAGAGCCGTCCCCATTCACCGCGAGGCCCCTTTTTTCAGCAGAACTCTCTGCTATTCTGGAGGCCCTCGACATCATAAGCACCCACTCCGCCAACTATGTCATCTACTCAAATTAGATTCTCAAAGTGCACTTCTCTCCCTTGAAAGATTTAACTCCCCCACCCACTCGTCCGCACCATCCAACAAATCTTCCACTCCTTAAAGGCGTCCCAACACAAGACGGTCGCCTTCTGCTGGGTCCCGGCACATGTCAGTATCCGGGGTAATGAGGCGGCGGACCGTATGGCGAAAACTGCTTGCTCACTGCCAATCTTCACCCGGCCCCTCCCTTTCACTGATTTCTTCCCGACTCTCCGCTCCCACTTCCACTCCATCTGGCAGCGGGAATGGGACCGGCCACAAACAACAAATTTCACTGGACCAAACCACAACTTGGATATTGGGCCTCCTCGTTCCATAGGCCCTGCCATAAAGAAGTAATTCTAGCCCGTCTCCGTCTAGGAGGCACGTAGTATACACGGTCACCTTATGGCTAAATTGCCAGTCCCGCTCTGCCCTACCATAGCCCAATCACCGTCGTCCACCTCCTGGTTGAATACCTGAATCTGTCCGACCTCCGCCATAGCTGCTTCCCTTCCCTGTCCCGCATTCCCATTTCCGAGCGTCTCCAGTCCATACTCGTCGAAGGCCGCTTTTCAACGGAAGCGATTTTCTCTTACCTTACCCACTCTCAACTACTTCACCTCGTCTAAATGTATACCCTTCCTCCCACTTATTCAATAACCGAACATTCTCACCCCGCCTAGTCCAATACTCCCACCTCAACGACACCACCCACCCACTGTCTCGCCGAGATATGTACCACTCTAGGTACGAAAAAAAATTCCCTCTCTAAAATAAACAAAAATTTCAATTTCCTTCAAAAGATGTTATCTGTAAACTTACTTTGGCCTATGTGCAGTCCTGCCCCTGTTAATAACTTCAGCGTAGGTGCCGCAAGTGGTGTGGAACAATAAAGTATCTGTGTTCCCGTCGTCATTCGTAGCATCTGAAATAAAATAAAGTTAAATTTCTACCTTTTTCAGTCTTTCCCTTCACTGCCAAAGTTTAAGGAAAGAGCTCGAATTTTCAAAATTTCTACTTTCAGAATCTGAGAATGGGAAGGCATTTCATTCTATTTTCCAATCCTTAAAAATTTCCCCTGTATAGTCGTTTAACCATCAATGGGAAATTTCTCAGTAGGAATTTATTTTCTCCGCTTCCAAGCATGATTCCCATCCCACCTTGCATAGCAGGGGAAACCATTAGTAAAAGATTTGTTGGACTATACAATCTTCAAATCATATGTACAGTCCCCTGCAATAGTTCCGCTCCACCCTCTCCGAGATGTGAACAGTTCCTCTGTGGATCATTTCAAGAAAAGGTTAGACCAAATCTTGCACACTATTTGAGGGTGTAGAAAATTTCCCCTGGCACCCGTTGCCATTGGTACCTCCTTGGTATGGGCCGCAAGGCCTTTTGAGGTACTTCTTTTCCTTGTAACTCCTTGTAACCTCTCTCTCTCTCTTAGCATCAGAATACCAGGATATCGTTGCTATCACCGAGTCCTGGATTCATACTGATCGTAGGGACTACATTGTGGAGTTCGAAATTCCCGGGTATAGAATGTTTCGCAAAGACCGCACCCGTGGGGAGGGGGATGGGGTACTAATATACGTCAGGGACACGTTGAGTCCGGTTGACTGCCAGTTCCGGTCAGAATGGGAGCTGCTTGGCGTCGATCTGAATGTGGGAGGGACGAGCTATAGGTTAATCTTGGTGTACAGACCTCCGCATCTCCTCCTCGAGGAGGATACAGCCCTGTACACCGAACTCAGTAGCCTGCTAGGGGATAGGGTGTGTGTAGTTTTAGGAGACTTCAACTGTCGCGGCATAAAGTGGGAAGACAGGACTGCTGATGCTGAAGGGAGGAGGCTAGTTGACTTTGCTGATGAGAACTTCCTCACTCAGTGGGTCAATGAGCCTACACGAGGTGAAAGCGTTCTAGACTTAGTATTCACGACCGAAGACAACCTCGTCACTGGCCTCACCGTTGACGAATCGTTGGGCGGGAGTGATCACGGTCTGATTAGGTTCCGTGTGTGCGTCACTCGGGTGAAGCGTAGTAACTCCAGAGGCAGTAAGCTCGATCTCCGGCGGGCAGACTTTGTTAGCCTCAGGGATAGCGTAGGTGAGATGGGGTTAGAGGGCGGCGGCGATGTTGAGCGAGTGTGGAGTGCATTCCGGAACCAGTTTATGGTGCTACAGTCTGCTGCCATACCCTCAAAACCGGTCACCCCTGCTTCAACGCAGCGCCGGCTAATGGCCAAAGTCCGCGCGCTGGGTATCGGTGGGGAAATAGGTAGGTGGATTGAAAACTGGCTGAAGAATAGGCGGCAGAAGGGTGTAATTAAAGGGGCTAGTTCGGGTTGGGCCTCGGTCACTAGCGGGGTTCCTCAGGGTTCCGTTTTGGGGCCACTGTTGTTTATCATTTACATAAATGATATCGACGGTGGCATCGTCAGTCGGATCGCCAAATTCGCTGGTGACACGAAGTTTGGAGCCAATGTTGGGACGCCAGAGGCGATCGAGCAACTGCGTGCGGACCTACGTAGGATAGGAGAGTGGTCCGAAAAATGGCAAATGCCGTTTAACTTGGGTAAATGCAAGGTGATGCACATTGGCTACGCCTATCCCAAGTCGGACTATTCCATGTTGCGGAGTAATATCGAGGCCACTGGTTTGGAAAAGAACTTGGATGTGCTAATTAGCAGCGACCTTAAGTTTACCAAACAGTGCGTAGAGGTGGAAAAGAAAGCCCAGAAGTTGTTTGATTATATCAGGAGGCAATTTCGATTTCGGAACAAGGAGATTCTGCTCTTTGTACAATTCTCTGGTTCTGTCGCACCTGGAGTATGCTGTGCAGGTCAACTCATCGAAGTTTTCAAGTTCTTACGAGGGTTCAACAATGTCGATTTTAGAAGCATGTTTAGATTAAATGATAACTCAACTCGTAACAATGGTTCGAAGTTGGATTTGAAACAGTTTAGCACTAGTGTGTGTGGGAATTACTTTACCTATAAGATCTGTGACACGTGGAACAGGCTACCTTCAGAAGTTGTGAACAGGTCTTCTGTGAATCTGTTCAAGTAAAGGTTAGACCGAATCTTGCACACTGAGGGTGTATGAATTTTTCCGTAGCACCCGTTGCCATTGGTACCTCCTAGTTATGGGCCGCAACGCTTTTTGAGGTACTACTTTTCCTTGTAACTCACTGTGTGTGTGTGTGTGTGTGTGTGTGTGTGTGTGTGTGTGTGTGTGTGTGTGTGTGTGTGACTTTTTTTCCGATTTACCTTCATTTTATTTTTATTTTTCCTTCCCCTCATACTAATGCATGACCCTTCTCTTCCCCCTCCCCCCTGCTCCCCGATTATTACCTCCTCCCATGTCTCTCATTCCTCCCACCCAATCAACTGCTACTGTCATTTGTGTTTTTGCTTCTTTCCTTTTTAATTTTTAATAAAACTTCCTCGATAAATACTCAAAAATATATTAACAGCTTCCGAAAATGTTCGTGTATATCAATATTCTTGTTCCTCTTTTAAATAATACACCAAAAACGACGATATTACGAGATCAAACCGTCTGCATGGAGTCGCACAATAGCTGAAATTAATCATCATAATGTAGAGGAATAGAACACTTATTTGGAAGTGTTAATATCGAATCACGATATGACAAAGTTTTGCATCACGAATGGTCCCGAAATTCGAAGGACACTGTAATTCGGCGTGTCAGATTACGATTCGAATAGCATCTAATTTTAAACTGATTTGAACCCAGCGACGAAATATATTAAATAATATATATTAATATATATGTAAAAATGAATAATTCAAACATTTATTCTTGTATAGAAAGTCCAAACTCGGGTGATACTCTAACTATATACAGGGTGGGTGTACATAGTCAGGATCTATTTTTGTGAAATAATTATTTTTTTCTATTTTTCTTTTCAGAAGCCCTTAGAATGAATACAGAAGAGCGTGTGGCAATAGTAATTTGGCGAATCGAGGGAAAGAAATACAATGACATCAGAGAGAAGTTTAGAAGGAGATTTCATAAGCCGGGGCCAATAGACAAGACAATACGAAAATTGGTGAACAAATTTAAACGAATGGGATCTGTAAATGATGAAGCAAGATCAGGACGACCGTGTATGTCAGATCTTACCATGAATGCAGTACGCGGAATTATCAGTGAGGAGCCACGTACGTCCATTCGTGCTGCATCACACAGACTCGGCCTCCCGACGTCATCTGTGCACAAAATTCTGAAAGTTAATTTGCAGAAGAAAAGCTATCATTTGCAGGTTTTACATGATTTACATGAGGAAGATTCCCCTCGACGAAGTACTGTGTGTGCTGATCTCGTAGAACAAATCTGGAGTGATAATTTAATAGACAACATTCTCTTTAGTGATGAAGCCACTTTCCATACGTGTGGAAAAGTAACTGTCGAATTTGGGCAGATGAAAGACCGAATGATTTCGTCCAAAATTGGGAAAGAGACTCACCTAAAGTTAATGTCTGGATGGGTTTAACAAAATCTAAGATTTATGGTCCTTTTTTCTTTGCTGAAGCTACAGTTACGGGGCTTATTTATCTGGACATGTTGCAGCAATTCCTTGAACCTCAGCTGATTGGGGATAGGATTGTTAGTACCGTCGTCTATCAACATGATGGTGCTCCTTGTCACTATGCCAAAATTGTTCAGGATTATCTAAATGGACGTTTTCCAAATCGCTGGATCGGACGCGGAAGCAACAGACCTTGGTCTATCAGACGAAGATTAAGTCTTGAAAACTTACGTACACGTATACGAACTGCTGCAGATAACATAACCCCGCAAATGCTCCAGAATGTGTTTAGAAATGCTGCGGAACGATTTGAGCTGTGCAGGGATACTGATGGGCGTCACGTCGAATCCTACTCTTAATTATTTAATAAAGGTTACCACTTTATCATTTTATGATTGAATTCCATATAATTTCCAAGTGCTTCACAAAAATAGATCCTGACTTTATGTACACCCTGTATAAAATGCAAGGTTCGAAAAACTTTGAATTTTCTTTCTATATTGTTTTTGCTAAGTAATTGATGAATTATTTCCTCTTTAAATTACCTAATCATTTTTTTGATTAAGCTTAATCATGCAATCGTGTTAAATTCTACAATATTCATTTTTTTTATACATTCTCTCTAGTTGTAAAAGATGAAGTCATAACTTGTCAAAACTTTAAATTAACACTTAATTTTAAATTTTAAGCATTTAATTTTGGTTCATATGCATGTTTAATTTTAATCCATAATAAAATGCATATTTCAGTTTCCATTTTTAGTTAACTTGGCAAATCATATGTCAATATGCTGTTTAAAAGAAAAATATGACCATCTTCAATTATCTTCCTTATCTGCCAGTAATGCTGAAGCATTACCTGTAATATTTTAGAAGCAGTAAAATTCAGTCAGAGGATATCTCTTTCTTCTCCTTTGAATCCGCTTCTTGCAGAGAACTTAGTTTTAAAATAGAATAAATAATCTCCCGATACGCTACAAGAAGAATCGAGGAGCCCTCAAATAATTTAGTAAGTTTTCACAGAATCGTCCGATCAACTACAAGAAGAAATCGGAGTATAGTATAAAAGAAACTACTGCGATTCCCTACACGGTACCAGCTACCCAAGAGTGAGAAAATCCGCTGCTGCCACCCAACCAGAACCCCCGTCAACCTCGAACCACCCAAGACCATAGACGGAGGGTTAACATATATATATATATATATTACAAAATAACTGCCCTATTCACACTGCCAGGATCATCAGACGGTGATTTCAGGAACAACGAGATGTCGAGCTGCTGAACTGGCCTACCAAGGGGTGTGACCTAAACCCCATTGAAAATGTGTGGACAAATATGGTTGCTTAGAAGCCTGGGCAGGAGCGGACATCTCCGACACCTGCCTGGAACACACCATGGCAGAGTGGGAACTTTTCCGCATGACCCACAAGTCATCAACAATCACGTGGCATCTGTTCCAAATAGGCTACGAGAGGTCATTAATAATAATAGAAGATGGACAAGTATTGAGTAAGTGTGTATAATAATGTTATGGTTGTGATGCAGTAAATATATATTTATTTACTCGAACAATTGTCAGTTCCTTATAATTTGAACATTATGTTTTGTATGTTCTTAAGAAAATTCCTAAATTTACTCGATTCACGTTTATTTTTGTAATTAAAAATTGAATTATGATGTTATTATCTCTCCATAGATAGACCTTTTTCTGGATAGATAATCATTGTTGATGATGCATGGACTTTAAACAGAAATGTTATTGCCTGGATGAAAAGTCGATACTGCAACTTATCTTACACTAATTACAACATGGCCACATCAAAATCTTATGATTGAAAGTTTTTAAAGTATCCCACGTTTGTGAAATAACCTAACTACTCTATTCCCTAAATTTAAGAGGCCGGCGTTGTTTCTACATCTCGGAGAGGATGGAGCGGAACTATTGCAGGCCACTGTACGTGTATACCGTATTATCTCACCTATATCATTTGGAAGTGACTGGAGTCCATTGTTGTAAGAAGCGTTCCTTCTCATCAAATTCTGTTCCTCTCTCTCGTCTCCGTCAACAATTGTCACCTTATGTAAGATTGGGGGGAGGTTTAATACTTTACAAAGATCTGATGCAGAGATCAGCAATTAATGCAATTAGCACAATTATTAATCTAATACTTTTCAATCTGGAGTGTCTATTAGAATGGTTTGAAAAGCCACAACTAAGGTAAAAAAAAAGTCCCTTTTTTCTGGAGTACAATAAATATTTTCCCTTTTGTCTTTTCATACCATAAAATCAGCATTGAAAATATTCAAAATAGAGAGAACCAAAAGAATCAACAACTATTCTTTGATATTTTATAAATTTCAGTCGTGTAGTTTGCATATTTGGAAAAATGTTGTGACTGCATTATAAAATAAGCTTCTCGTTTCACGAAATTTTGGCCAAAATTATTTTGTACAAAAGGAGGGAATTGTAGAAATCCTTTATTGTATTATTTTCGAGTTAACGGTAGTATGAAGATTAACAAAGAAATAGAGATTTTTCTACAAATGAACGAATTGGGTAACATCCAAGCAGCTCATTTCCCCACTACGTGGGAGTGAGTGTGCCCCAAGGTTTACCTGAGCCAGCCAGAGCCAGGTAAGTCAGCTCAATCTCACCCGATGCCAGTGGCTGGGAGCAAGCCAGAGCTTCGCCGCTCAGAGTCCGCGACCGTAACCACTGAACTACCGGGCGCTTAAATGAATGTGTTAAAATATAAATGTTATTTGTAAACTATCTGTGAGACATCCGAGTGTTTTCCGTCTTACATTTATCGCTTCAGGCTTCAGAAGATGGTATAATGAAAAACTTGGATCGAAAATAATACTTAACCCTTTGATCAGAATTATAACAGATTAACATTAATACATCTCGAGCATTGTTTATATGGAGAGTGGTCTATTCTCATGTCCCAAATTGTTTCTTTCTTTTCACTCTTATCCACATACTCTAAGAATTTACAAAAAATATTTTAAACTCTCTCACGAACTTTGACAGTCATTCCATAGAGATCAACAACTGCCCAAACGGGACATGGGACATTGGATGCGGCGATTCCCTGCTCTAACCCGTTGATGAAGTAGTGCAAATTCCTCTCTTCCTTTATCATCATCCCGATGCGATCTCCTTCCTAGGATAATCGAAGAACAAAATGGTTAATGTTCTTTTAGACGGCTCCTGTCTAGGGTTACCAACTTTTGAGAGGTAGACTCTGAAGATAATCAATCCCTTTGGCTCCCAGTTTTGACAAAAATAAGCGTACGATCGTGGAATGAAAGGACCCTTATTTAAATTTCTTGTCAGAAACATTGACAAAAGACGAAGTAAATTTTAAACACGGCGATCTCCTGGGGAATGTTGTCCAAGAGACTGTAGATGAAACTATATTCCAATAGAGTTGGCAACCCTAGTTATATTTGGGTATATGAAGTAGCAGCTAAAGAGAATAAGACGAACCTGATAACCTTCAGTTAATGCCATTTCTATTACCTGAAAAAAAAAAAAAAAATTTTTCCCCACCCTTTCCGCACCTGTACTCATTCAAGAAAAATTAGAAATAAATGTTTTTTAATATCGTTTGAGTGAGTGAGACAATGCCATCTAACGCTGCGTCAAGCTTCTAACTTTTGCCCACCTTCAGTTCATCCAGATTGAAGTTGCCATATTCCCTGAGAGTGCCTTTGCCATTCGTGAGGATAGCAGTGCCACTCATCATTATTGTGCCCGAACGCATGCTCGTCATGGTCGCAGGAAACTCGAGATGATTCGGGTTGTGGGTCGTGATTCCCACTTCGATGCTACCGGACCATTTATCCACCAACCGGTCGATACGGATCTGAAACCAATAGGTTAAAAAAAAGTAGGAAAAAGGACTATGTACACTCTTGCACAGTTATTCAGTTTTTCTTTGATATAACGGCAATTAACCTAAGCTTTATGCATTTCGTTAATAATGCAATACAGAACTTAAGCCTTCGATGCTGTCTACCGAAATAAACAACAACACTAATTATTATAAATAAAAACCACTCTTAGGTGAGTTAAATACGTACTTGGCGTACAGGCAGTTATGATGATAAAATAATAATAAAGAATTAAGAAATTTTATAGAGAAAAAAGGTCTGTAGCTACAATGAAAGACTCCTTCCTTGTATTTGGGTTACAATACCAAAGATAGGAAGGATGGATCTCTCTTTAGCTGGCAGGAAGTTCAGCAACCGAATACGACAAACAAAACAGACTAAATTGATTTCAGCTACTGAAAAATCACCCTTTTCTGCTTGAAACAGAAATGTACAGTCTAGGCCGGGTCGAATTTCTGGGGGCAGATCGGGCACTATGTGGGGCTTATGAATTGGGGTCCTGACCAACACTCCAAAACAGGGGTTCCCAAATTGGTGTTCCGCGGAACACTTGTATACCGTGAGAAGTGTTCCGCGGAACACAATTTGGGAACCCCTGCTCCAAAAGAAAGTTTATGCTCCCCCCCATACCACTAGCATACTCCCTCCTATTTTTGGCTCTGCCCCAAAAATGAAAATAGTCTCATAAATGAAAATGGAGACCATTTAGAGCAGTGGTTCCCAACCGGTTTTGGCTTATGGCCCCCCTTAGGAACCTTATTTTTTCCCGTGGCCCCCATAAGCATTATTTTCAGTAGGTAATATGCAGATTTAACTCTATTTTACAAAATAACATTTTCCTGTGGCCCCCTTCAAATGTGCCATGGCCCCCAGGGAGCCATATGGCCCCCGGTTGGGAAACACTGATTTAGAGCATCTTCTCATAGAGATGACCCCCCCCCCCTAAAATTGCATAATATATCTCGTGTGCAATTTTCAGGCAATTACCTCAAAAATTTGGATTTCTCAAAATTTTCACCACACACATTTTCTCAAAATATTTGCTATATCAGAAAATTGATTACACATAAACATCGTTTATGTGTAATCAATTTACTGAGCTGTGTGTTGAATTTCAAATTCAATACCAATAAATTTCATGTTCTAATTATCATATATTTTTACAGAAATTATAAGAATTTATGCTCTTTAGATTTACTTATGATCCATGCATGATTCTATAAAAGCTGGATTTTTAATATTTTAAAAAGGTTGAAAAAATGTCAACCAGAAACAAATCTTCGAATGCAGCTTTTGGTTTTGCCACTGAATTCCGCCGATCAATGATTCCTACAAAGGCAGACGTTGTCACACACTATTTCTTCATTCAAAAGAGAGAAAAATCAAGTCAAGGGGATCAGCAACTGCGAACGATTGCTACAATATAGTTACCAAAGATCTTCAAGATATTTGGGCCATGTTCTCTTTCCCTGTCATTCAAGAAAGATCTATTTCTTCTGCAGTGGAAAGATTAATCAGATCAGCTCTTTCCTTGAACAAGGTTCCTCTACGTCAAAGGAATGAAAATTTTGCTAAAAAACTTGCTTCATATGATGAAATGTTTGACATTTGTACTTGCAAATGTTATGATAAAGGAATAGAAAGGCCGTTTTGTCGATGCGAGGTAAAAATCCCAATGGTAGAGTGGGAGTCATTTGTAGGCCAAAAGCAAAGAATAAATTAATCAGGGCCATTTGATCGTGAAGCTGCCGCTGTCCAGAGACGATCCCTCTCAAGAGCAAGAGAAGAACAAGAGAGGCAACAAAGGTCAAGTGGAAATGGCAGAGGCTATGGAAGTTGTATCATCTTCTTCAGTAGATGACTTTAGCGAAGATATAGAAGACAGTGACAATGAGCTAGAATTCGTGCCCGATGTGAAATTGATTGAAAATGATCAAAATAGGTATTCATACAATGAATTACACCAGTACACATTTGAAAACTTGTCGATCGATTTTTGCAAACTAGTTGGTGATTCTATATAATTTGAGTGCGCTGATCTCAAAAATATAGTTAGTTTTTCCCTATCACGTATGGTTTTCTTACTACAGTGTGTGTCATAAATCCCCAATTTATCCCCAAATGTGAACCATCTTATCGAGACCAACATTGGAATGCCCATGCTAAACCATAAATTTTGTTGTTATAGACTACAGTAACGCTTACATAGTAATGTAGGGTAAATATATATAACAACCAGTCCCGTTCCCAGCAAAATACTCTCTCCCCTCCCATCAATGGGTGGTTAACATTTGGGGACAGATGAGGTATTACAACACCCCTTGTAGCACGAAATCTTTAGGTGATAGAGTAAAACCTAATTAAAGCAGAATTAAATAGCTCCTAGCTCTTGGACAAGCATATTGCTTGTTTATGAAAGAATAAAAAAATAACTGAAAGAAACAAAATATATTTACCTTCTTTACTTGCAAACATTTCAGGACTTATTCCAAAGACTTAAGACTACGAAGGTAGATCTGACTAATGACGACTAAACCGGTGCTTCTTTGATGTTTTCTTATGCTGTGCGTTAGGCTGATCTCGTTGCAGACACCAGCAGTAATCCGCCATCATATTTGCATGCCATCTTCCTTGATATCTTCTTTCCATGGTTTTGATGTCCTGGTGAAATCGTTCCCCTTGCTCCTCACTGACATCTCCGAGATTTTCGGGAAAACGCGGTCAAGATGCGAAAATAAGAAGTGAACTTTCAGGCTCATGTTGCAGCCTAAGGCGCAAAACTTTTTAAGCATATTTTCCACCAGTCTCTCATAATTTTGGCTTTTGTAGTTTCCCAAGAAGTTTTCAACAACATCTTTGAAACCAAGCCATGCTTCTTTTTCTTTATTGGTCATTGTGTTCAGGAAATGATCGTCTGTCAATAACTTTCTAATCTGAGGACCTATAAATACACCTTCCTTTATTTTCTCGTAGCTAATCTTTGGATATTTTGAACAAATGTACTTGAAACACTCACCTTCTCTATTCAATGCTTTGACATACTGCTTCATCAAGCCTAACTTAATGTGCAAGGGTGGTAGGAGGATTTTATTTGGTTCAATTAGATGTTCATGTAAAATGTTCTTTGATCCTGGGGTAAGATTCTCTCTAGGAGGCCAAGTTTTCCTCTTCCAGTGCTGGTCACGTGCTCGACTATCCCATTCGCAGATGAAACATGGCATCTTAGTGTATCCTGATTGCTGCCCATGTAACATGCAAAGGACTTTGAGATCCCCACACAATATCCATCTGTGATTTTGATACTGAATTTTTTCCAGAAGCAGTTTCATGTTATCATAGGTCTCTTTTAAATGAGTAGAATGGGCCACTGGGATTGATGCATATTTGTTACCGTTGTGCAGTAACACTCCTTTTAGACTGGTTTTAGAGGAATCTATAAACAACCTCCAGTCACTGGTTTGGTATTCGATGCCTAGCTTGCACACTAATCCTGTGATGTCCTTGCAAAATACCAAGGGACCATCTTCGAAAAAAGACGAAGTCTTTCTCACGATTTCTGTACCAAGCGAAGTATGTGTCGGATGCCAATAAATTGTTCTCCTGCAATCTAGACCCCAAAAGTTCTGCAGAGTCCTTAGACAGATTCAAATCCCTGACTAAGTCATTTAGTTCGGCTTGGGTTAATGGTTTAGGAGGATCTCGGTCAGCTGTTGGCTGTTCATAAACATCATCATTGTCTGGATTTGGAGCTGAATCAGAATCTGAATTGTATTGATCCAGACTCTCGGGTGGGCGGGGAATAGGAACTTCTGGACCATGGGGTACCGGCCCTATTGCAGATGGAAGACTTGGGTATTGAAGGCTCTCTTTATTCTTTGCATTATAACCTTTAACATTGCAAGAACAGAAGTAGCAGTCGTCGGTATGGTTTCTAGGCTCGCGCCATACCATAGGGATCCCAAATGGCAAACTTTTCTTTTTACCTTTGCTCCAATTCCTTAGTGCCTCAACACACGTAAGACAAACCTTATGTGGAGCCCAACTTTTGTCTTGATCTCCTTATTTAATTCCAAAATAAGCATGATAAGCTCTCTTAATGAAGGTCGTTACATTCGTCCTTTGTTTTACAACAACATGCCGACCACAAATATAACAAAATATGTCTGGACTATGGGTACATCCTCTAGAAGCCATTATTAAAATTTTAAAGACGTAGTATTAGAATTATCTATCTGAAAAATATGAAAAAACGAAATTAATTAAAGATAAAAAAGGTAAAAAATTACAAAACGCCCCAAAATTGTTTTGCTAATAACTTTAAAACTGTGGGTGATAGAAAAAACTGGTAGCATTTTTTAATTCAGCGCAGCAAACTGCTTCAGAATCACAACTCAAAATAAAGAAATCGATTTTCATGCAGACCGGTGTTACCATTGGTGGCAGACCGTCACCGTGTGAGTTCGAGAGCTACAGCAGCTATTGTTAATGCTGCATTGAAAGATATGGGAATAATCGATCAATCTAACATGCTTGATAGGAAGAAAATAGAAAGAGAGAGAATTCGTGTAGGCAAGAAAAATATTGTTAGATCTAGATGTGAAAATGTGAATATTGAATGTATAGGGTTTGATGGAAGAAAGGATGATACGTTAACCAAGCATGGAAAAGACAAAGAAGGACATTATGTGCTGATCAAAGACACTGGAGGTATCTATGTAGACCATCTCTGCCCTGACGCAGGAAATGCTCGGTGTATAGCTGATGAAATTATAACGTTCGTAATTGATTCAGCGAGCATCGACACTCTCAATGCTCTGCTATGCGACGGTACTGCTGTCAATACTGGTAGAATTGCTGGTACCATAAAATTGATTGAAATTTTTTTGCATAGATCAGTTCAATGGCTCGTGTGTCTTTTTACACATGAATTAACTCCCCTTCAGACACATATTTGAAACCATAGACGGAAAAACATCAGGGACAAATACCTTTAAAGGTTCAATTGGAGCCAAATTGAAATGTGATTTAACCATTTCAGATAGTGGCATTTTCACCAGTTCAGGGCAACGTCCAAGATATACCACCGAATGTCGTGAAAGAGTTGAGCAGTGATCAAAAGTATCTCTATGATATGTGCCTAGCAGTGCAATCTGGATGGGTATCTGAAAGTCTAGCCCGCAGGTCTCCAGGTGCCATTCATCATGCTCGCTGGATTACCCGAGCAAACCGGATTCTTCGTTTATATGTATCGACTTTGCATCCCGAACAAAATCTGAAAGAACTGGTAACCATCGTCATGAAATCATATGCTCCTGGATGGTTTCATATCAAATCCCATCCTAAAGCTACTGACGGAGCACGGAATTTTTTTCATTTGATTGTCTTGATGCGGGGATTGGAAGAAAAACATCGCATTATTATGGAACCGGTGTTCCGTAATAATGCCTATTTTGCCAATCCCGAAGCTATCCTACTGTCAATGCTTACTGATAGCAGACAACATGTCAGAGAAGATGCTCTTCAGAAGATACTTCTCAGTCGGACACGTTTCAGTGGCACACGAAATTTTGAGCTTCCTAAATCTCTAAATTTCGATTCCAAAGACTACTATGAGATGATTGACTGGAGAAAGGAAGCTATCAATCCTCCACCTTTGATAAGGAATTTCAGCAATGAAGAGCTACTGCATACAAGAACAGAGCCCTTGAAAATTGCTGCCTTTTCATGCCACAGTCAAAGCGTGGAAAGTGCAGTGAACTTAGTGACAAAAGCATCAGAACAAAGGATTGGCTACGGCAATCGGCACAAATTTATCCTCAATCAACTGGAATCAAGAAAAAGACTGCCACAGTTTGAATGGAAAAGCCAATGGGGCCAAGGCACATCCACAAGTAATTAGTGAATTGTGAAGGTAATTTTTAAATTAAATTTTGTTTTTACTTCAAAGCTGTTTTGTGTAATAAATGGTACAATAGACTAATTGTCTTCTTTTCAGACAAATATACTAGGCCTATATGAGGTTTATGAATTGGTCTCCTAGGCAATCAGTACTCCAAACTAAAGTTTATGCCACCCTTTTCTATACACTGATAACACTTTTTGGGGATGCAGCAATTTTTCAAGGATTTGAAATTTCTTGGATAATTGCCTGAAAATTGCACATGAGGTATATTATGCAATTTTAAGGGGGGTCATCTCTATAAAAAAAAAATGCTCTAAATGATCTCCATTTTGATTTATGATACTATTTTTAATTTGGGGGCGGAGCCAAAAATAAGAGGGAGTATGCTAGTGGTACGGAGGGGAGCATAAACTTTCTTTTGGAGTATGTTAGTCAGGATATCATTTCATAAACCCCACATAGTGCCCATCTAAAAAAAATCATTTTGACTAGATTTCGACCCAGCCTAAATTGTACACCTTATACATGACAGAATGAAGGGTTAAGTTAATGAAGCGACTCGTAACACACAAAAGTTATGAAAATGCAGTTGAAAATGTAAATAAGGAAAAATGAGAGAAAACAAATCTACTTAAATTAGGAAATTACTCGTACGTTTCATTCCAGTTTTTCCCCCTTTTCCCGTCAGTCGTGCGAGTCGCGGAACAATTATTCCGGTCGCAGTAAAATTTGAGAAGTACGACTCTGATCTAGCATGCAAAATGGTACATTCAATGCATCAAAGAGAATGAAGGAAACAAATTTTTTGAAAGCTTCATACCGCAAGTAAAGAATGTATGCAGTAGATAAGGGCATTACTCTCTCCTCATTGTGTATAATAATAACAATAACAATAATAATAAATTAAAGCAAATGGAATTCAGCACAGAAGAAACAACCTCAACATTAATCATGCTGAAGATGCAAGTTAAACGTACCTCAAATAATTCATTGACTCTGAGCGCTCTGTTGCTCATTACCACGCCGTTGTTGAATTCGTCGAGAGGCCGTTTTCGCTCAGCAGTTCGTCCGCCGAAACTCAACCGCACGAGGATTCCGGCTCTCTCATGGAAGCGAAGCCGTTCCGACGCGGCCATATTGTCCACGTCATTCTGGCGCCTTTGTTGCGCCTCATTCCGGCCACCACTGGTGTGGTGGGTGTCGCCAATGGGAGGTTCGTTGTTATTACCCGAAACATCGGAGTGGAAAGCATCGAAAGAGGGGAATCCAGCCCCTTCTGCTGCCCCAAGGAGAGACTCGTCCGGGTCGCTGCTCTCTTCCTGCTGGAGAAGGTTGGAATCGTGGGCGGAGAGGAGGCTGTTGGCAATGCTGATGTTGGCAATGTGGTTGGTGAGGGCACTGCCGCTACACGTCGCCTCCGTCAGCGATGCCTCCTCAGACGCAGTGGGAGCCAGTGGCGGCCTCGAAGAAGGTGGCGGCACGCGGAGGCAGTCGGATAACTGGTTGTCCCGAAGAGGATCCACACCGCCTGCCGAGGGAAGAAAGAGAGGGGCGGGAGGGGCTTCTAAGAGGTTGGAATCTCTAGCGCTGCTCACTTCTTCTACCGAGTCGTCGTCTAAAGGATCTGGAGAAGAAGTAGTCACGCTTAAACTCTCTCCTAGCAGGGAGATAAACACGTCGAGCGAATGACCTTTCTGGGACACAAACTGTAGGTCTCGACATTACTCTCTTTCTCTCATGTGTGTGTGTGTGTGTGTGTGTGTGTGTGTGTGTGTGTGTGTGTGTGTGTGTGTGTGTGTGTGTGTGTGATGCTTTGAATTACATCACACACCCAGAATGTGCTGCGATTTCGCAGTAAATCCGTCATTTTTTCCCTTTTATTCAAGCAGTTCATGAATTGAATGGCACTTTGTCAGACCCTTACTGTATTTTGTAAAGTTAAGCTCGTTGATGTTTGGTATAAAAGGGAGAGATATTTCAAAGAAAGAGACGAAGCTAAAAGGTTAAAAGTTACCTCAGTACGGAAGAGTAGGGCAAGTCCTTGGAGAGAGGCGATGAACATATAATGGATGTACAGAATAAGTAAAAAGTTTATGAGGAATGCTTACTGAAGACCAAAGCTGCGCGCAAGTGTGTATAGAATAAAATGAAGAGAAAGGCGACTGCATGGTGAAACGATGAGGTGAAAAATGCAGTGAATGAAAAGAAAGGAGTCTGGGAAAGAGTATTACAAACGCAGCCTGAAAGTGATGAAAGGAGATTTATGGGGTTTTACAATAAAATGCAAAAAGAATGTTAAACGAGTTGAAAAAAAAAAAAACCTTTGGGAAAGAGGAATGAATAACTGGTAATATGAAAGGTAAAACAATGTATTGCTGCAAAATGAGCAAATGTGCTAAGATTTAGAAAAGTATTTTAGTTTGTAGTAGTAGTAGTACAATACTATATCAAATTAGAGGAAGTTGAAGGAACAGTATGCAAGCTGAAGGAAGAATAACTTCAACCTCGTTCGTAACAGCAAAGATCATGTAATGGAAGGGACCTACTCGTTTACGCGGAATTAGAACCACGGTTCTCTACATAATCTGAACACGGGGGACGGCCACCCATCCAACTACTGAACAGACCCAACGGCACTTAATCTCGCTGATCAAACGGAAAGCGGTGTTCCGATGTGGCTACGATGTAGCTCATATACACCATACGAGTGTATGCTGTATATTTATGATATTTAATACAGCATTTTCGAGTATATTGTAATAACATTTAGAGTATTAATCCGCATTCCTCAGTAAGCTTAACTGCGTTTATGCATATTTTAATGCATACACGGACGTGAAGTAAACAGACAATATCGAAACTCCCGACTTCCTCACACAAAGACGTAGTGGGGCGTGAACTCCCGAGAGTCACCAGAGTATTAGAGAAAGTGGCTGGACCATCTCAACCTGAGAAAGCTTCTGGAGTCGAACCCTGAACCTTCACGTTCAGAATCTAATAAAAAAAAGACAATCACGGGAGCTAAGGAGCTTGTATAATGATTTTATATTTAATTCCTCTACTGTATTTAATTCCTCTATCTTTACACATTCCCTCTCAAACCAAATAATTTTGTTTTAATTTATTAAATATTTAAATCTTTTGTTAGACTGAGGGGAAATCTTTCAAATACTGCGCAGTATATAAAGCATTTTTATCATATTTCACCATCATTCTTATTAGTAGAGTAAGCTGTTTTTAATAGTTAAAAACAAGCAATTCACTCTATCCATACTATTTCTCTATACTTATTTCAGAAGGGGCTGACTGTTTTTTATCATTCTTATCAAGAGAGAGGAAGTACATAAATATGAGAATGGATGAATTACGGCAAATTCCAAAGCATACTAACATTTATAATGTGTAAATTTTACTTCACATTCATTTTGAAGGCACCCTAATTTTCACGCTGGTATGACATTCTGAGTAGCAATTGCGAAGTGCAAAGTCAAACTCATAGTAAAATTCATTATTAAAAGTTTTTACAGGCACGCTAAAGAGAACTAGGACTTACTTGAATCTGGGGTGGAGGGACTTGTGAGTGTGATTTGGGCACATTTTCCATACATATCCACAACAGCATATACAATGGGTGGCAAATTGCGTGACGCAATTCCTTGGCATTCTCCATTCACGAAGAACAACAATTCACCCTGAAATAGCCACAAGTTTCCCTCTAAATCAACTCTCTGAAACTTAAAACTAAACTACTTTAGCTTTCTCAATTCAAAAACTCTTATGGTAAAGATGTGTGCTGCCCATTTAAAAAATATGGCTGTCATTCTAATTTCGTTTGTACTACAGGACCTACAAAAAATTCTTTTTGAGATTAGCAAAACTTCAAGATTAAATTTTCTTTTCCCGGAGGAGAGAAGGAATATCCGAAACAACTTATGTATCCTTGCTTTAAAATTCATAATCACTGCTTTAAAATTCATAATCACTATCTCCAAAACTAAAAAAAGTTAATTAAAAATTTAAGCAGCTTTGCCTACTAAATGTAGGTGAATTTAACGATTAGTTTCTCTTTCACCATAATTTTGAGAGTTGGATCATGATTGGGTTGTAAAGAAACTGTTGACAGTGATTCTTAAATTATTGTTACTTTAAATCAATGCATGCGTGAAATTTAATGAATGAGAGTTCACATTTTGGTAGTTATGCCGACTTTAATTTTCTGGAAAATAATTATGGAGATAAGTCAAAGATAATTTTTATTAAGTTCCCAAAAATGGGGGTAATACTTTGTACATTTAAAAAAAATGGGGGTAATACTTTGTACATTTAAAAAAAAAAAAAAAAAAAAAAAAAGCCACAAGAATAACATGTAAAGTCTCTAAGAAAATAAAAAGTTAATGTAACCATTTAAAACCAATAGTATGTGCAGGATTAGATTTAATAGATAAGTAATTAATGGATAAGTAAAATGAATACAAAAACGTTCGATCATTAACCCCTTCAGTGTTTTGTATATACTTGTACTTGTATGGCAGTTACTACAGTTAGGTTAGTTGCAAAGTAAACACTAAAGGGGTTAAAAATAACATCTTTCTTCATATGCTGTAACTAAATTCTTTTGTTGTATCAAGTTCAAAGGGAGTTCAATACCATTTCAATTAACCCTTTCTATGCGGCCTAACTATATATAGATTGTCTGACTTATGGACCAATTCTGCTGGCAGTCTAAATATAGACACTCTCGAAAATTGAATGTAACCAAAATGTGGCAGCAGCTAGATTTATTTTATTAATTTATATTACTACTTGGCAACTTTTCTTCTGGTATATGCAGGGTATTTCCTCATATATGAAAATGCAGTTAGTTTGTGTGCTGTCTGTGAGATGTGGCCATTTTAGTGAAGTTTGTAGGCTTCTTTTGTCCTATAAAGTGAGTGATATAATACAGAAATAGTGTATATTTGTTCATTATTATATAAAATTCTATAATTATATCACCGAATCATTGTACAATATTATAGTTTCATTTTTATACTGTATTGGACCCCTCATAAGATGTCACGTGCGCAGGAAATATGTAGGAAAAAATTTGCTAACACAGAGGATATGTTGAAACTGCTTTACGAGTTAGATTTGGATGATGAATTTATGGATGATTTGGACGATGATAAAGATGATGATAGTGATGAATCCAGTATAGGTAGTGAGAGTGATAATGAGATGTTTGATAGAGATGAACGGGATATTGAAAGTGACAATGATAATGATGAACCTGTTACTCAGTGTTGGCTTGATCAGCCATCCGCATGTAGGAATAACTTTAAATTTAGTGGAGATGCTGGTGTAAAGATTCATCTTGATAATGGAACTAGTCCCATTGAAATTTTTGAATCATTTGTAGGCGGTGATATTTTGAAACTTATAGTAGACGAAACAAATAAGTATGCTTCTAAATATATCGAGGAGAAACGACCTTATGTGGAAAGAAACAAATGAAGGAGAAATTCTCACTCTCATAGGCTTAGTTATACTTCAAGGTATTATACGGAAGCCACAGCTTGATATGTACCACACAACAAATCAACTGTTGCTTACGCCAATTTTTAGCAAGGTAATCCCTTGTGATAGATTCTTGCTACTATTGAAATATTTACATTTTTCAGATGAAGAGCGTGAAAGTGATCCACAGTATAAATTCAGAAATATCTTAAAAATGTTCATACAAAAGTTCCAAGCAAATTATACTCCAGAGCAGAATATAAGCGTTGATGAATCTCTTCTTCTCTGGAAAGGAAGACTAAGATGGAAAAGATACATTCCCCTAAAAAGAGCCAGGTTTGGAATCGAAACATTTGTTCTTGCTGAGGCGAAATCAGGATATGTTTGGAACATGGCTGTTTATAGTGGAAAAATGACTAACTATTCATATGATATTCCCTTAGTAAACAATGTTGAATTGACTAAACCTACCAAAATTGTTCTTCATCTGGCAGAACCTCTACTAAACAAGGGTTACTGCATTGGAATGGACAATTTCTATGCTTCTCCTGAATTGTATAATATTCTGATTGCACATAAAACTGATGCTGTTGGCATAGTCAGATACAACAGAAAAAATCTTTCACCTAAAGTGGCTTCTGCTAAATTTAACAAAGGGGAAACTGCAACTCAGTACTTTGGAAAAATGATGCATATGAAATGGAGGGACAAAAAATATGTGAACATGCTCAGCACTCTCTATGATGATTCAATGCAAATAGTAACTGTTGCTGGAAAGGAAACACTGAAGCCAACTGTGTGCATCAATTATAAAAAGCATCATATGGCAGGAGTTGATATCATGGACCAAATAACATCTGCAGCATCATTTGCCAGAAAAGGAGTGAAAAAATATTACAAGAAAGTCTTCTTTAGGATCAATGAAATCTCAGTCCAAAATGCACATTGCATCTATAAAAAAAATGGGGGTAGGAAGACATTTCTAGACTTTAAAATACAACTAATTGAGGAGCTTTTGCAGAATTATGCCAAAGATGTTCAGGTTAAAAAAGTTCCTACAGCAACAATGGGACCATGTCCAACTCACTTTACAGGAAGACATTTCCCTGTAATCACCAAAAAAGAAGGTGAAAGCAATGAAACAAGGGTACAAAGAAGGTGCCACTATTGTGCCCTCAAGAAGAAAGTGAAGAGAAGCATTTACCAGTGCGATGTATGCAACATTACACTATGTGTAACACCATGCTTCAAGCTATATCATACTGAAGAAACTCTTCCAGAATAATAAACTGTTGATATATGGGTGGGAGGGTGGTAAACTACACCCAGGTCACAAGTCCTGGGCATATATATTTATATGGATGTAAGTGACTCCCAAATATATCCATCAGCCATATGAAACAGGTAAGATTTATAAATTAAACTTTTTTCTTCATTTAGATTCTCCCTCTCACTCTATATATATATATATATATATATATATATATATATATATATATATATATATATATATACATACAGGGTGGGCGGAAAGTAGCTCCCTATTTTGGATTGGTAAAAAATACGTATATTATTCATTTATTTCAGAAAAAATAATATGAAAAGGTAGGCATACATGGTAGGTTTTCTCTAAAATTCAATGTGCGCTCCAACTCTTTCCACCAGCTTCTGGAGCCGCCCAGGAATGGCGTCCACTGACTTTAGCAGGAACTCCGGCGGGATGGAGGACATGACTTCCCGAATTCGGTCCTCCAGTTCTTCCAATGTCCTCGGTTTGGTGCGGTAGACTTCTTCCTTTACCCACCCCCAAAGAAAGAAGTCGCACGGTTACCGCTGAAAAACGGCAGAATCGGTTCAGTGTAACGGTGTGGTGTGGTATGACCTCAGATCAGGTTGTGGCCCGTTCCTGCTGCGCAACACCATGAATGCTGAGCGGTACCTTGCTATGTTGCGAAACGAGGTCTGGCCGGTTGTCAGCACATGGGAGAACATCGACGATCTGATATTTATGCAAGATGGCGCCCCTCCGCACTTCGCTCTTGTTGTCCGTGAGTGGCTGGATGCCCACTTCCCTGGGCATTGGATGGGTCGTCGTGGTCCACATCAATGGCCAGCCAGGAGCCCGACTTGACACCGTGCGACTTCTTTCTTTGGGGGTGGGTAAAGGAAGAAGTCTACCGCACCAAACCGAGGACATTGGAAGAACTGGAGGACCGAATTCGGGAAGTCATGTCCTCCATCCCGCCGGAGTTCCTGCTAAAGTCAGTGGACGCCATTCCTGGGCGGCTCCAGAAGCTGGTGGAAAGAGTTGGAGCCCACATTGAATTTTAGAGAAAACCTACCATGTATGCCTACCTTTTCATATTATTTCTTCTGAAATAAATGGATAATATACGTATTTTTTTACCAATCCAAAATAGGGAGCTACTTTCCGCCCACCCTGTTATATATATATATATATATATATATTATATATATTATATATATATATATATATTCGTTATATATTCATTTTGCGGCAGAGTCTATTTAAAGATGGCTATAGAAATCATTGTTTTGCGGCGAGTCTATATTTATGTTTCACTCATAGCTGCGGCAATCACTATATATATAGATGATTTTTAAAATGCGCGCCCTTTTCCTCCACATGCCGCAGGCAAAGGGTTAAGTTAGTGAAAAATCATTTTAGGCATTCAAATGATACAAAAAAGTGAAACACACTGAATTTTATACAGGGTGACTTTTTTTATTCGAGAACCCTTAATAACAGCTTTCATGGTTTCACGGTTTTTTAACAAAAAATCATTCTGTATAATTACTGCATTTTAACCATTATCTAAATACAGTGTGAAGAATTGCTAAAAGTGTGAAAAATAGGTATGGTATCACTTAATTTTACAAGTGGTGCTACTGCCACAATTTATTCAGAAGCAATCCATTTTGAGGAACTAAAACTATGCTAGTTCAATATACATAAAATATAAATTACATCCAAGTCAAAGTACCTAAATGGTCTTTTTGTAACTTTACCATTCCAAGTAATAAAGGGTTCTTAACACTGAGAGTATGTGCCCCTTTTTTTGGTATGCAGAGTCAAAAGGAGAACCAGTAAGCTGCTGGTTAATGTCTATGCAGTCCCCAATTTGGAACCTCATTTGGAGAGGAAATTTTCCTTAACCAATAACGCTCCAAACAGCTAAAAAATTTCATGTCACTTTACTTCTTACAGTGTAGGCCTAATGCATAGCAATGAACAATACTTTAAAATCTTTTTGTGCATGTTCCAATGCCAGGCTAATAAAACTAACCATTGAATTCCGCATCACTCCCACTCTGTCTCCTTCAACCAATTTATCTAAGTCACATCCATATGCTTCATGCAGGCTCTGGCCATCACGAAACACCCCCTGGCCAAGCATTATCTGAAATATAAATATACAAATGAATGAAATTATGGTATGTTTAAGAACACTCAACCATAATTCTGAAGTAAAGAAGGCCAATTCAAACAATATAACTTATAAAATTAAAGTAAAATGCATTTTGGTAAAGGACTGCACATATCTCAAACAAAAATATAAAAAGCCTATACAATTAATTTTCTTTCACTAAACCACGAGTGCTAACTAAAAGACTATCTACATAACATGCAAAATATTATGTAATTATTTATACACTGCCTGAGAGATTACTTCAAGTGCCAATGCCAATAGTCTGTGAAAATTCTAATAGCAGTACAGTACTGAGTACACATTGCACTTCTAAAAGTGCCCTCATAAGAATAAACAATGTCCTCCTTAACTCTGGGGAAGGTCCCACTGCTGCACATTAAAATTACTTCATCCTTTTTGTTTTAATTTTTCATAAAACACCTGTATAATGTTTCTTTCATTGAAGGTAAATAATGAATACCTTCAATGAAAGGAAAATTATACAGGTGTATTATTTTCATGCACAGACATGCTTTATTTTTTTCTCTCCATGTATATATAATTTGCAGTGTTGGGCACTAAAGCGTTAATCTGATAACAGTTAATTAACGAAGTTAACTTTTTTTAACGGACTATTAACGGAAGTTAATTTCCATTTATCGTTATCGGACCAGTTAACGTCCGATAACTCGATATTTAGTCTGTTAAAGTCCATTAACACATTAACTGCGAGGAGTCATTCACGGAAGATCACCGCTCCGCAAATGAATTCAAACCGCCATAACTTCAGTCTGCCAATTCCGTCCTCTGCCGCAGTGAAACGGCTCTTCTCTCTCGGCAAGGACATCCTGAGGCCCAAGAGGTCAAGGCTGGCAGTTGGGCCTAACTTTGAGAATTTGGTCTTTCTGAAGGGCAACCAGCACATTGTGTCATAGTCTTTAATAAATGTGCCTAAAATTTAATTTTACCTTTCAGTTCCCGCCATAATAATTCTCTGGTAAATTGAAATTTAGTTAATGGTTAGTGGTTACAAGGGTTTCAAAACATGTAATCAGTACATTTTTTATTAAAAATAAAAAAAAAGTTATGAAGCAAAAAAGTTGCAAAACTTGATAAAAATACAGTTAAATACCTATTTATTGTTGGATTTTGCATAAATAAACATTTTCTATGGGTTTTAAAGCTTTTTTCCTTGATTTTTTTAAATGTTAGTAAAGAAATAGTTATCGTTAATGGATTATCGTTAACTTTGTAGTAAAATTATCGGATTATCGTTATTGGAGTTAAAAATTGGGGTTAACGGATTATTGTTATCGAAGTTAACTTTTTGGTTAACAGTGCCCACCACTGATAATTTGTATTGTGGTGGTCCAAGGTAATAGAGTAAAATTTCAAAATAAAAATTTCATCATTGGCTGTATGCACCCTTGTTCCACTATGTGACAGGACTCTACACGCCAAAAACCAACAAGATCAGAACTCATTTAAAGGTTGCACCAGATCTGCATTTTTTTTTTCAACATCTTTTTCTCAGAATTTTGGCTGGAAACGTTGTTTATAGCAGAGCTAGTTTTAGGCAGGTGCGAGGGATGCACCACACCCAGCCCTGCACTTTGGTAGCAGCAGCAGAGTGATGTCAAACTATCAAGACTGATGTTTTTGTAACTATCGATAATCACAATTACTTGTCAAAGTTGCATTCAAACCTAATACAATACACTTTTATTATTATATTAATATATTATTATAATTGTTTTTAATGAAAATGGTCCACTGAGCAGGTAGGTAGTTAATCTAACAATTATTGAACTCCTTTTATAACAATGACTGGGTGGATGAATTCAATTGGTTACTGACCAGAGTTAATCTCCACACCATTATTTATATACTGTGGTAAAGTGTACGGTACTTCGTAGTATTGATACAATGACACTACTAATCAACTAACCAACCAACCAACAAAGAGTTAGAGAAACAAAGAAAAAAAAGGCAAGATATAGTGTCATTAGCAGCATTGAATGCTGATGGCTTGAGATGCTAATGGGAAAAACAACTATCGGTTCTACAACTGATATAAACCAGCTTTAAAAGTGCACTCACCTAAATTCAACAAATGAAAGGTGGACTCCTAAACAGAACTAAACCTAATTCAATAAATCAAGACTGATTTAAGAACAACTGACTTGGCAAGTTAACCATTGTATTTCTAAGTCCTTAAGGTCAAGCTAGATTAGACTTACATTGTGGTCTAAGACCTTGCATTAATTTATAGTTTAACAAAGGCTACAGTAAACTACCCTTGTGAGGAATCCTACTGTGGGCCTCAATTTAATCTACCTGCTCTGGACCATTTCCAGAATCTCTAGGCTCATCCGACTCTGACATTATTTCCGACTTTTCTTCACTGAAAGCAAGAAAAGTTCAGTTCTAACAGTTTTTGTAACACTATTGTAGGCAGGGTTGTGGAGTCGGAGTCGGAGTCGTGGAGTCGGAGTCGTGGAGTCGGAGTCGTGGAGTCGGAGTCGTGGAGTCGGAGTCGTGGAGTCGCACGTTTCAGGGTGGAGTCGGAGTCGGTAAAAAACTTCCGACTCCGACTCCAATTTCTGTCCTGTGTCACCCTTAATTTCTAAATCCTAAATACTAATTTAGGTTATTTAGTTTTTTGGTCAATAAACCTTATTCATTGATAGCCCCTAGATTAAGTTTTTTTAATATTTTTTTTTTACATTTTCAGAATATACAATTAATATTTATTTAAATATAAAATATAAAATATAAAATTTCACACTTAGTGTGGTGGTGATGAAATGTCTTATTATTATGATAATTATAGAGTGAAACACTAGAGGAGTCGGAGTCGTATATTTAAAATGTGAGGAGTCGGAGTCGTATTTTTAGATTTTTTACAATGTGTGGAGTCGGAGTCGGAGTCGAATTTTTGACAATGTGTGGAGTCGGAGTTGGAGTCGGAGTCGGAAAATTTTGGACCGACTCCACAACCCTGATTGTAGGTACCTAGTATTCTTCTTCCTTTATATCACTAAATAAATAATTGCATTTTGTTGTTGTTGTTGTTATGTTATGTTTTGCGTGTGTTGTGTTCAAGTTTTTGTGATTGTATTGTGTAACATGTACCCAATATTTTTGTTCCTATAATAATACAAAAATTTTTCTATATATTATGACTAAAAGAATTGCATTTTATTTTATATTATGAGAATTTTATAGTTATTTTATGATTAGTTATTTTTGTGCATTGATTACACTGGACAACAGTGAAAAAAACGGAAATGAGATAGTCATTTTTATGGCTAATTATATGCGTAGATTGCAAAAATAACACTCATTTATTTGTATCACCCACCGATTTTATGAAAATGAACCTATTTCATTGTATCATTTTGAGAACCACTGGTTCTCTGAATGCATCTTTTACATTTTGTTCAGTCATGTATATGCTGTGGTGGTGGTGTTCAGCTCTGTGTTTCCACTTTGATTTTATGAAAAATTTCTTTCATTAATCATTTAAAAAAATTGTCAGCCATATTTCATCATAAATTGGTGCTATAAGTTAGTATTATTGAATAACAGCTATCAAATTATGTATATTTCACTGACAACGTCTATATTGTGTGAAATTGCAAATTGATCTATCATTTTCTTATTTTACAGGTTTTTATTGATGTTATGGTACAATGCCTAGAGAGTGTAAAAATTCGCCAGACAGTTTTTGTTATATTTGTGAGACATTAGCGTTAAAACAGTATAAAAGGAAGTTGACTTTTCATGTGAAAAAGCTTTATGAATTATACTTCGCATGCAAAGTTGGTGATCAGAACAAGCACTGGGTGCCTCATATCTGCTGTGCGAGATGTACAAGCTCATTATTTGCATGGTTCAAAGGCACCAATCCTGGTCTGGGATTCAGTGTCCCAATGGTATGGAGAGAGCCACTGGACCATTCAACTGATTGCTATTTCTGCTTAATAAACATCACAGGTTTGAATCTTCTATTTTTCTGAATATACGTCAAATTTGGTGTTTTTAGCACATTTTAGCATATCCTGCTCTGCATAATGTATTACACAATTATGCTATCTTAAGTAGTCAACAATGTCTATTGTCTCACATTACAGGTTGCAACAGAAAGGGGAAAAAGGCTATAGTCTACTCAAATCTTCATTCTGCTATGCGTCCTGTGGAACATTCTACAGATATACCCATCCCTCATCCTCCAACTGAAATGCCAACTGATAACACAGACTCTGACAAACTGGAATCAGACAGCGAATGCTATGAAACTCAAGTCGAGTCCAAGAAAGAACATCATCTCATCACGCAGCCTGAACTCAATGATTTGGTCTGTGATTTAATACTTACCAAGCAACAAAGTGAACTGCTGGCCTCACGTCTAGAAGAATAGAATCTGCTGGTGGAAGACGTACGAATTACAGCATTCCAAAAGCGCTCCTTGGATTTGCAGGAATATTTCACAATAAAGAACAATCTTTGTTATTGCATTGATATACATGGTCTGTTTGATGCTCTGGGTTTGTGCTATGAACCAAATCAGTGGAGATTGTTCATTGATGCATCTCTGTACAGTGTTAAGGGTGTACTGCTACACAATGGGAACACAATGCCTTCTGTTCCAATCGCTCATTCAGTCATCTTGAGAGAAATGTATGACACTGTTGCTTTTATTCTGGACTGTATAAAATACAATGAACATGAATGGCTTATCTGCACAGATTTGAAGGTTGTGGCTATTCTCAATGGATTGCAAACTGGCTATACGAAATACGTGTGTTTCCTGTGCAAGTGGGATAGCCGAGCAAGGTCTGAACACTACACATGCTCAGTATGGCTGCCACGAGACAATTCCTCACCTGGATCTCACAATGTTATTCATGAACCACTAGTACGAAAGGAAAAGGTTATCTTGCCGCCACTTCACATAAAACAGGGCTGATGAAACAATTTGCAAAGGTGTTGAAACAGGATAAGCCTGCCTTCAAATATCTAAAGGAAAAATTCCCAAAAATAAGTGATGCCAAGATTAAAGAAGGCATATTCATCGGCCCTCAAATTCACCAACTCATGCTAGACGAATACTTTGAAGCGGTGATGGATGAGGTTGAGTTGGCAGCCTGGCATGCATTCAAAAATGTGTGCAGCGGTCTACTAGGAAAGACTAAATACGACAACTATGCTGCACTTGTGGATCAACTTATCAATTCATACCAACATCTCAATGTAAGATGTCATTGAAAATTAATTTTTTGCATTCACATCTCTCATTCTTTCCGGAAAACAAATCTGCTGTTAGCGATGAACGCGGGGAGAAATTCCACCGGGATATTATCCACAATGGAGAGCCGATACAAAGGGAAGTTGAGTCCTGCTATGCTGGCCAATTTCTACTGGAATTTAAAGCGTGACCAATCAGAAGCATCACACAAACGCCAGCATAAAAACAAATAATGAGTTGAAAACAGTATAATATGAGAGTTTTATGTTAATTTTATGCATATATGTTGAAGTAAAGCAATAATTAAACTGTTCCATATGATAAAGCCTATCTGTTTATCAATATATTCTTATTTTTTGGTATGAAGATTTTAAGCAGTCATTACAAAAAAATGTGACGTGATAGAAAAAAACTATTTTCAGATTTGGAATCAGCACACTTGAAATATTAAGAATGACCGAATGTTATTCCCATTTTTTTTCTGAACTGAAAATTTGTTGTACAGTGAATTATATCGATTGATAAAATAAATAGCGAAAATAGACTTGATTGAATTTTCTTTTTTTTAATATTAATTTTTTTATTGAAACTGAATGGCAATATAAGTAAATATGTATTATTAACAATTAAAAAAGCCCTGCCAAATTTTAATTGACAACCCCCACATAGTATTTTGTCCCCAGGCCTGGTTTGCAGGTTGTGGTTGTCAGGATTTTATCATCTTTCCTCTGCCAATGTTTTGAATTGAAAGAATGGTGTAATTAGATGCTGAAACCCCCATTTCTATCAGTCCTTGGTCCTTTTCACAAATGGCAAAGCCTGTGACTACAAGAAGCTCTCCAAGTACATGGCTTATTGGAGGCCCTGAGCTAATCTTGTGTGCTCTCGACTCCTATCCAAAAGGCAAGCATTTGCGAAATTCATGTTCCATCACATTGATGAGAAGTGCATGCTAAATGAGTGTGCTAGGAAGACTATCCCTGTCATCCTCAAGTACTAACAGTGAGCAAGGATCCCTAGTTCATCCAAAAAGATCTGCAGAGGGAAGCTGGTCAAGCTCCATGGTGAGTACATCAGGCAAACCAAGAATTGCAAGCACAAGAATGAGACATGCAATATAAAGGCTCAGATGTTTCTCAACACACTCAGTGATCTCTTTGATCTCACTCACAAAGATGCATTATTCATCATGATGAGCAATGAAGACAAGGCATTCCTCAGACAGCAGAGGGAAGATCTTCAGAGGAGTGGATAAGAAAACTGGCTGAGAAAGTTTTGAAAGAGAGAATGAGAGGTGGAGACAATGAAGCAAAAGGAGAGAGCTGCGAAGGAAGCAAATGAAACTGTCCAACTTGGGACATTGAGCAGTTCAAGTTCCTCCCTCGCATTGATGATGGACTCAGAGCTCAACTTCCACCCATCAACATCCACAGCCAGTTCATCCTACTCCAAGAGGAAGAAGGCCCTTGTGCTCATCACTCCAGAGGTTGCCATGTCTCTAGACAGAGTCAATATCATCAAACAGAGCATGACCTTTGTCCTCAGTGCAGCTGCCCAGGCTCTCAAGGAAGACCTGGATAAGGTCTGCTGTAATCAAAGCCAACAAGGAGACCTTGCCAGACATGCCTCTCCCCCTCCACTGGGATGGGAAACTTCTGTCAAACATTATCTGAGGCTAGAAGGTTGACTGTATTGCCATCTTGGTGAGTGGGGAATGTAGGGTGGAAAAGCTGCTTGGAGTACCCCTCATTGGCTGAGGGACAAGTGAGGAGCAAGCCAAAGACTGTCAAACATTAGACTTAAGACAGGGGTGTGGACTGTCATTCAAAAAGCTCTTGAAAAGAGATCTGATATGGATAGCATGCTACCACAACATCTTCAAGATTGTGCTTGCAGGTGTTTTTTCTCTGGAGGACCGGAGATATCTCTTCAAGCAGTTCAAACAGCAGTGGCCCTTTCTTGAGAAGGCCACATTCAAGGCAGCGGAAGAGAAGCTTTTCATTGGCCCCCTTTCTGACCTCTGGAAAGAGATGATCTTGTACTGCAGGGTGGCCCTTGCATCCTCCTTTCCAAGAAAAGACTATGCCAAGCTCCAACTATGCCTCATCTTCCTCAGGGGATGGAGATTGCAGAGGTGCACTTTAGGGCACCAGGTGCTATGCAACAAGCCCGGTGGATGGCAAAAGCTATTTACACCCTGAAGATCTCCCTTTTCAGGGAACAGGTCACCCTCACAACCAGGGAAGAGAAGGGCATCATGGACTTCTGCCTCTTTGTTGCTTTACTGCAAGTTTTGGCACAAGGGCACCTGCCAATGACCTCTACCTGATCTCCATCTTGGCAGCTTACTCTGACTGTCACTTGGCTGATGTGGTGCTGAAGGCCATGTATCACCACCTCTGGTACTTAGCTGAAGAGTTGGTTGGACTTGCCCACTTTGACTCCCACTTGGATGAGGTGAAGGCTAAGATTGAGGCCCTGTTTATCCAATGAACTAAGAACATCTTTGAAGTCCTGGCCATTAACATGAAGGAAAAGGTGGTGGTGTTCCTGGTTAAGGGCTTGGGGAAGTGGTCCACCAACCCTGCATACCAGGAGCTAAAGGAGTGGGCACAGGAATGAAAGTCATGAACAACTGTGCAGAGTGAGGAGTTGCACTGATTCAGACATACAACTCCATGATCTCAAAAGATGAGGAGCAAAAACAATTCCTCATCTGCACAGTCAACCTTTACCAGAAGTCTATGCCAGCACCTCAGAAATTGAACCTCAAGGTTCAAACCTAGATGGATGGCATTGAAATGTCATGTATTTACTCACTTGCCTTACTACTGGTATAATAAAATTCATTGCTGTTTTTTTTTATGCAGGAAGGAGGGGCCAAGGGCAAATGCCCGCAAAAGTGCCCTCCCAGAGAAGAGAGCCAAAATCAATGTCATGGGTTTTCAAGATGCCTAGACACTGTATTTGAAAGATGGATTGAGGAAGATTGTTCCAGAGTTCACCAGTAGAGTAGATGAAAGATTGAAAATACCAATTAACCCTTGCAGAAGAGAATTGGACAGAAAAGGAATAAGAAAGTGTAGAAAGTCTGGTGCTGGGTGCTCTCCTTAAAGGGGGAGGTATGAAGTTAGAGTGTTCAGAGGAGCAGTATCCATTATAATAGCAATAGTAGAGAGAGAGAGAGAGAGAGAGAGAGAGAGAGAGAGAGAGAGAGAGAGAGAGAGAAGAGAGAGAGAGAGAGAGAGAGAGAGAGAGAGAGAGAGAGAGAGAGAGAGAAGAGAGAGAGAGAGAGAGAGAGAGAGAGAGAGAGAGAGAGAGAGAGAGAGAGAGAGAGTTACAAGGAGTTACAAGGAAAAGAAGTACCTCAAAAGGCCTTGCGGCCCATACCGAGGAGGTACCAATGGCAACGGGTGCCACGGAAAATTTTCTACACACTCAAAGAGTGTGCAAAATTTGGTCTAACCTTTTCTTGAACTGATCCACAGAGGAACTGTTCACAACTTCCGAAGGTAACCTGTTCCATGTGTCACAGATCTTATACGTAACGTAATTCCCACACACACTAGTCCTAAACTGTTTCAAATCCAACTTCCAACCATTGTTGCGAGTTGGGTTATCATTTAAACTAAACATACTTCTAAAATCGACATCGTTGAACCCTCGTAAGAGCTTGAAAACCTCGATCAGTTGACCGCGCAGCCTCCGAGTTTCAAGCGAAAACAAGTTCAGGGCGCGTAACCGTCGATTGTAGCCCATATGCCTAACGGAAGGGATCAACTTTGTGGCCCTCGCCTGCACTCGCTCCAGCCTCTCAATATCTTTACTGAGGGTGGGCGACCAGAACTGCACAGCATACTCCAGGTACGGCCGAACAAGGGAATTGTACAGTGAGAGCACAATCTCCTTGTTCCGAAACTGAAATTGCCTCCTGATATAACCCAATAGTTTCTGGGCTTTCTTTTCCACCTCTACACACTGTTTCGTAAACTTAAGGTCGCTGCTAATTAGCACACCCAAGTCCTTTTCTAAATCAGTCACCTCGATATTACTGCCCAACATCGAGTAGTCCGACTTGGGATTGGCGTAGCCAATGTGCATCACTTTGCATTTACCCAAGTTAAACGGCATTTGCCATTTTTCGGACCACTCTCCTATCCTACCTAGGTCCGCACGCAGTTCCTCGATCGCTTCGGGCGTCCCAACATTGGCCCCAAGCTTGGTGTCATCAGCGAATTTGGCGATCCGACTGACGATGCCACCGTCGATATCATTTATGTAAATGGTAAACAACAGTGGCCCCAAAACGGAACCCTGAGGAACCCCACTAGTGACCGAGGCCCAACCCGAACTAGCCCCTTTAATTACCACCCTCTGCCACCTATTCCTCAGCCAGTTTTCAATCCACCTACCTATTTCCCCACCGATACCCAGCGCGCGCACTTTCGCCATTAGCCGGCGGTGAGGTACCTTATCAAAGGCTTTCTGAAAGTCGAGATAAAGTATATCAATCGCCCTACTCTTATCGTACTCACTCAACATGAGAGAGAGAGAGAGAGAGAGAGAGAGAGAGAGAGAGAGAGAGAGAGAGAGAGAGAGAGAGAGAGAGAGAGAGAGAGAGAGAGAGAGAGAGAGAGAGAGAGTTACAAGGAGTTACAAGGAAAAGAAGTACCTCAAAAGGCCTTGCGGCCCATACCGAGGAGGTACCAATGGCAACGGGTGCCACGGAAAATTTTCTATACACTCAAAGAGTGTGCAAAATTTGGTCTAACCTTTTCTTGAACTGATCCACAGAGGAACTGTTCACAACTTCCGAAGGTAACCTGTTCCATGTGTCACAGATCTTATACGTAAGTAATTCCCACACACACTAGTCCTAAACCGTTTCAAATCCAACTTCCAACCATTGTTGCGAGTTGGGTTATCATTTAAACTAAACATACTTCTAAAATCGACATCGTTGAACCCTCGTAAGAGCTTGAAAACCTCGATCAGTTGACCGCGCAGCCTCCGAGTTTCAAGCGAAAACAAGTTCAGGGCGCGTAACCGTCGATTGTAGCCCATATGCCTAACGGAAGGGATAACTTTGTGGCCCTCGCCTGCACTCGCTCCAGCCTCTCAATATCTTTCCTGAGGGTGGGCGACCAGAACTGCACAGCATACTCCAGGTACGGCCGAACAAGGGAATTGTACAGTGAGAGCACAATCTCCTTGTTCCGAAACTGAAATTGCCTCCTGATATAACCCAATAGTTTCTGGGCTTTCTTTTCCACCTCTACACACTGTTTCGTAAACTTAAGGTCGCTGCTAATTAGCACACCCAAGTCCTTTTCTAAATCAGTCACCTCGATATTACTGCCCAACATCGAGTAGTCCGACTTGGGATTGGCGTAGCCAATGTGCATCACTTTGCATTTACCCAAGTTAAACGGCATTTGCCATTTTTCGGACCACTCTCCTATCCTACCTAGGTCCGCACGCAGTTCCTCGATCGCTTCGGGCGTCCCAACATTGGCCCCAAGCTTGGTGTCATCAGCGAATTTGGCGATCCGACTGACGATGCCACCGTCGATATCATTTATGTAAATGGTAAACAGTGGCCCCAAAACGGAACCCTGAGGAACCCCACTAGTGACCGAGGCCCAACCCGAACTAGCCCCTTTAATTACCACCCTCTGCCGCCTATTCCTCAGCCAGTTTTCAATCCACCTACCTATTTCCCCACCGATACCAGCGCGCGCACTTTCGCCATTAGCCGGCGTGAGGTACCTTATCAAAGGCTTTCTGAAAGTCGAGATAAAGTATATCAATCGCCCTACTCTTATCGTACTCACTCAACATGACGTGGAAAAACTCGAGCAAGTTGGTGAGACACGACCTATGCCGTCTAAACCCATGTTGGGAGTCCCCAAGCAGCTTGTAGGAATCCAAATGGTCAACGATTCTATCAGCTATTATCCTTTCTAATAATTTACCTACAACTGAAGTGAGACTAATAGGACGATAGTTCCCTGGACTTTCGTGATCCCCTTTCTTAAAGATAGGGGTCACGTTGGCCTCCCTCCAGTCACCAGGCACCTGGCCCATCACCAACGATTTGTTGAAGACTGTAGCCAGGTGGGGAGCCACCTGGTCGCGCACTTCTCGCAAAACACTGGGGAGAAACTGGTCTGGCCCAGGAGCCTTAAACGCGCTCAGTTTGTCTATTCTATGAGCAACGACTGTCGCGGTACATCTAACACTATCCAGGCCAGCACCTTCGTGCCTCACAGCTGGCTCGGGGATGACGCGGGTATCCTCCCTGGTGAACACTCCCGCAAAGTACTCATTAAGCACATTAGCGATGTCCGCGTCGGAGGTCCGCAGAACGCCGCTTCCGTCCTTTAAAGGACCTATCATGCTTCTAATGGCTTTCTACTATTAACATAACTGAAGAACTCCTTAGGGTTCCCCTTGCAGAGGCTTGCCACCCGTAGTTCTTCGTTACGTTTCGCTAGCCTAACCTTCGCCTTCACTTCCCTACACAGGCGGACATACGCTAAAGTGTTCTCGTGGGAACGATTGGCCTTCGCCCTCCTATACGCTACTTTCTCTATTTCGGATAGCCGAGCGATGTCACGATTGAACCACTTAGGCTGCGTTGAAGCAGGGGTGAGAGAGAGAGGAGAGAGAGAGAGAGAGAGAGAGAGAGAGAGAGAGGAGAGAGAGAGAGTTACAAGGAGTTACAAGGAAAAGAAGTACCTCAAAAGGCCTTGCGGCCCATACCGAGGAGGTACCAATGGCAACGGGTGCCAGGGAAAATTTTGTCTTTCAAACTATGCTAGCAGTAGTAGAAAACTGGATAGAAAAGTAGAAGGCTCTCTCCCCACCTCCGCTCCCTCCCTGCCAGAGGCAGGTACGGAAAAAGGTTGAAGAAAATACCTTGACCCTGGAAAAGTAGCCAAGGAAATTTTACAGGAAAGTGGAGAATATATAAATAGCTCTATATTTAGCTTGCTCACAGAGACACCGAGCAAGCGAACTCCTGCAGAGTTTTCTGAGGTTTTAATCTTAAACTATGAGTGTGTTCTGTACTTTGTCTAGCCTATTTTTAAACAGATTTACACTTTGACTGGAAACATCCTCTGAGGGAAGTTGGTTCCAGATATCAACTATTTTACAGGAAAAGAAATTTCCGCAGACTGAGGTCCTAAATGTCTTTACACACTCAAATAGTGTGCAAGATTTCGTCTAACCTTTTCTTGAACTGATCCACAGAGGAACTGTTCACAACTTCCGAAGGTAACCTGTTCCATGTGTCACAGATCTTATACGTAACGTAATTCCCACACACACTAGTCCTAAACCGTTTCAAATCCAACTTCCAACCATTGTTGCGAGTTGGGTTATCATTTAAACTAAACATACTTCTAAAATCGACATCGTTGAACCCTCGTAAGAGCTTGAAAACCTCGATCAGTTGACCGCGCAGCCTCCGAGTTTCAAGCGAAAACAAGTTCAGGCGCGTAACCGTCGATTGTAGCCCATATGCCTAACGGAAGGGATCAACTTTGTGGCCCTCGCCTGCACTCGCTCCAGCCTCTCAATATCTTTCCTGAGGGTGGGCGACCAGAACTGCACAGCATACTCCAGGTACGGCCGAACAAGGGAATTGTACAGTGAGAGCACAATCTCCTTGTTCCGAAACTGAAATTGCCTCCTGATATAACCCAATAGTTTCTGGGCTTTCTTTTCCATCTCTACACACTGTTTCGTAAACTTAAGGTCGCTGCTAATTAGCACACCCAAGTCCTTTTCTAAATCAGTCACCTCGATATTACTGCCCAACATCGAGTAGTCCGACTTGGGATTGGCGTAGCCAATGTGCATCACTTTGCATTTACCAAGTTAAACGGCATTTGCCATTTTTCGGACCACTCTCCTATCCTACCTAGGTCCGCACGCAGTTCCTCGATCGCTTCGGGCGTCCCAACATTGGCCCCAAGCTTGGTGTCATCAGCGAATTTGGCGATCCGACTGACGATGCCACCGTCGATATCATTTATGTAAATGGTAAACAACAGTGGCCCCAAAACGGAACCCTGAGGAACCCCACTAGTGACCGAGGCCCAACCCGAACTAGCCCCTTTAATTACCACCCTCTGCCGCCTATTCCTTAGCCAGTTTTCAATCCACCTACCTATTTCCCCACCGATACCCAGCGCGCGCACTTTCGCCATTAGCCGGCGGTGAGGTACCTTATCAAAGGCTTTCTGAAAGTCGAGATAAAGTATATCAATCGCCCTACTCTTATCGTACTCACTCAACATGACGTGGAAAAACTCGAGCAAGTTGGTGAGACACGACCTATGCCGTCTAAACCCATGTTGGGAGTCCCCAAGCAGCTTGTAGGAATCCAAATGGTCAACGATTCTATCAGCTATTATCCTTTCTAATAATTTACCTACAACTGAAGTGAGACTAATAGGACGATAGTTCCCTGGACTTTCGTGATCCCCTTTCTTAAAGATAGGGGTCACGTTGGCCTCTCTCCAGTCACCAGGCACCTGGCCCATCTCCAACGATTTGTTGAAGACTGTAGCCAGGTGGGGAGCCACCTGGTCGCGCACTTCTCGCAAAACACTGGGGAGAAACTGGTCTGGCCCAGGAGCCTTAAACGCGCTCAGTTTGTCTATTCTATGAGCAACGACTGTCGCGGTACATCTAACACTATCCAGGTCAGCACCTTCGTGCCTCACAGCTGGCTCGGGGATGACGCGGGTATCCTCCCTGGTGAACACTCCCACAAGTACTCATTAAGCACCTTAGCGATGTCCGCGTCGGAGGTCCGCAGAACGCCGCTTCCGTCCTTTAAAGGACCTATCATGCTTCTAATAGGCTTTCTACTATTAACATAACTGAAGAACTCCTTAGGGTTCCTCTTGCAGAGAGAGAGAGAGAGAGAGAGAGAGAGAGAGAGAGAGAGAGAGAGAGAGAAGAGAGAGAGTTACAAGGAGTTACAAGGAAAAGAAGTACCTCAAAAGGCCTTGCGGCCCATACCGAGGAGGTACCAATGGCAACGGGTGCCAGGGAAAATTTTCTACACACTCAAATAGTGTGCAAGATTTGGTCTAACCTTTTCTTGAACTAATCCACCGAGGAACTATTCCTGTTATTAAAAGTTTATTTTTCTTTCAACTATCCTAGCAGTAGTAGAAAACTGGATAGAAAAGTAGAAGGCTCTCTCCCCACCCTCCGCTCCCTCCCTGCCAGAGGCAGGTACGGAAAAAGGTTGAAGAAAATACCTTGACCCTGGAAAAGTAGCCAAGGAAATTTTACAGGAAAGTGGAGAATATATAAATAGCTCTATATTTACCTTGCTCACAGAGACACCGTGCAAGCGAACTCCTGCAGAGTTTTCTAATGTTTTAATCTTAAACTATCAACGTGTTAAAGTAATTCCCACATATACTAGTCCTAAATCGTTTCAAATCCAACTTCTAACCATTGTTGCGAGTTGGGTTATCATTTGAACTAAACATGCTTCTAAAATCGACATCTTTGAACCCGCGTCACATAAGCGTCGATTGTAGCCCATATGCCTAACGAAAGGGATTAACTTTGTGGCATTTTTTGCCAGTTTCCAATCCACCTACCTACTTCCCCACCAATACCCAGCGCGCGCACTTCGGCTATTAGCCGGCGGTGAGGTACCTTATCAAAGGCCTTCTAATCAATCGCCCTACTCTTATCATACTCACTCAACATGACGTAGAAAAACTCGAGAGAGAGAGAGAGAGAGAGAGAGAGAGAGAGAGAGAGAGAGAGAGAGAGAGAGAGAGAGAGAGAGAGAGAGAGAGAGAGAGAGTTACAAGGAAGGAAAAGAAGTACCTCAAAAGGCCTTGCGGCCCATACCGAGGAGGTACCAATGGCAACGGGTGCCACGGAAAATTTTCTACACACTCAAATAGTGTGCAAAATTTGGTCTAACCTTTTCTTGAACTGATCCACAGAGGAACTGTTCACAACTTCCGAAGGTAACCTGTTCCATGTGTCACAGATCTTATACGTAACGTAATTCCCACACACACTAGTCCTAAACTGTTTCAAATCCAACTTCCAACCATTGTTGCGAGTTGGGTTATCATTTAAACTAAACATACTTCTAAAATCGACATCGTTGAACCCTCGTAAGAGCTTGAAAACCTCGATCAGTTGACCGCGCAGCCTCCGAGTTTCAAGCGAAAACAAGTTCAGGGCGCGTAACCGTCGATTGTAGCCCATATGCCTAACGGAAGGGATCAACTTTGTGGCCCTCGCCTGCACTCGCTCCAGCCTCTCAATATCTTTACTGAGGGTGGGCGACCAGAACTGCACAGCATACTCCAGGTACGGCCGAACAAGGGAATTGTACAGTGAGAGCACAATCTCCTTGTTCCGAAACTGAAATTGCCTCCTGATATAACCCAATAGTTTCTGGCTTTCTTTTCCACCTCTACACACTGTTTCGTAAACTTAAGGTCGCTGCTAATTAGCACACCCAAGTCCTTTTCTAAATCAGTCACCTCGATATTACTGCCCAACATCGAGTAGTCCGACTTGGGATTGGCGTAGCCAATGTGCATCACTTTGCATTTACCCAAGTTAAACGGCATTTGCCATTTTTCGGACCACTCTCCTATCCTACCTAGGTCCGCACGCAGTTCCTCGATCGCTTCGGGCGTCCCAACATTGGCCCCAAGCTTGGTGTCATCAGCGAATTTGGCGATCCGACTGACGATGCCACCGTCGATATCATTTATGTAAATGGTAAACAACAGTGGCCCCAAAACGGAACCCTGAGGAACCCCACTAGTGACCGAGGCCCAACCCGAACTAGCCCCTTTAATTACCACCCTCTGCCACCTATTCCTCAGCCAGTTTTCAATCCACCTACCTATTTCCCCACCGATACCCAGCGCGCGCACTTTCGCCATTAGCCGGCGGTGAGGTACCTTATCAAAGGCTTTCTGAAAGTCGAGATAAATAATCAATCGCCCTACTCTTATCGTACTCACTCAACATGAAGAGAGAGAGAGAGAAGAGAGAGAGAGAGAGAGAGAGAGAGAGAGAGAGAGAGAGAGTTACAAGGAGTTACAAGGAAAAGAAGTACCTCAAAAGGCCTTGCGGCCCATACCGAGGAGGTACCAATGGCAACGGGTGCCACGGAAAATTTTCTATACACTCAAAGAGTGTGCAAAATTTGGTCTAACCTTTTCTTGAACTGATCCACAGAGGAACTGTTCACAACTTCCGAAGGTAACCTGTTCCATGTGTCACAGATCTTATACGTAACGTAATTCCCACACACACTAGTCCTAAACCGTTTCAAATCCAACTTCCAACCATTGTTGCGAGTTGGGTTATCATTTAAACTAAACATACTTCTAAAATCGACATCGTTGAACCCTCGTAAGAGCTTGAAAACCTCGATCAGTTGACCGCGCAGCCTCCGAGTTTCAAGCGAAAACAAGTTCAGGGCGCGTAACCGTCGATTGTAGCCCATATGCCTAACGGAAGGGATCAACTTTGTGGCCCTCGCCTGCACTCGCTCCAGCCTCTCAATATCTTTCCTGAGGGTGGGCGACCAGAACTGCACAGCATACTCCAGGTACGGCCGAACAAGGGAATTGTACAGTGAGAGCACAATCTCCTTGTTCCGAAACTGAAATTGCCTCCTGATATAACCCAATAGTTTCTGGGCTTTCTTTTCCACCTCTACACACTGTTTCGTAAACTTAAGGTCGCTGCTAATTAGCACACCCAAGTCCTTTTCTAAATCAGTCACCTCGATATTACTGCCCAACATCGAGTAGTCCGACTTGGGATTGGCGTAGCCAATGTGCATCACTTTGCATTTACCCAAGTTAAACGGCATTTGCCATTTTTCGGACCACTCTCCTATCCTACCTAGGTCCGCACGCAGTTCCTCGATCGCTTCGGGCGTCCCAACATTGGCCCCAAGCTTGGTGTCATCAGCGAATTTGGCGATCCGACTGACGATGCCACCGTCGATATCATTTATGTAAATGGTAAACAGTGGCCCCAAAACGGAACCCTGAGGAACCCCACTAGTGACCGAGGCCCAACCCGAACTAGCCCCTTTAATTACCACCCTCTGCCGCCTATTCCTCAGTTTTCAATCCACCTACCTATTTCCCCACCGATACCAGCGCGCGCACTTTCGCCATTAGCCGGCGGTGAGGTACCTTATCAAAGGCTTTCTGAAAGTCGAGATAAAGTATATCAATCGCCCTACTCTTATCGTACTCACTCAACATGACGTGGAAAAACTCGAGCAAGTTGGTGAGACACGACCTATGCCGTCTAAACCCATGTTGGGAGTCCCCAAGCAGCTTGTAGGAATCCAAATGGTCAACGATTCTATCAGCTATTATCCTTTCTAATAATTTACCTACAACTGAAGTGAGACTAATAGGACGATAGTTCCCTGGACTTTCGTGATCCCCTTTCTTAAAGATAGGGGTCACGTTGGCCTCCCTCCAGTCACCAGGCACCTGGCCCATCACCAACGATTTGTTGAAGACTGTAGCCAGGTGGGGAGCCACCTGGTCGCGCACTTCTCGCAAAACACTGGGGAGAAACTGGTCTGGCCCAGGAGCCTTAAACGCGCTCAGTTTGTCTATTCTATGAGCAACGACTGTCGCGGTACATCTAACACTATCCAGGCCAGCACCTTCGTGCCTCACAGCTGGCTCGGGGATGACGCGGGTATCCTCCCTGGTGAACACTCCCGCAAAGTACTCATTAAGCACATTAGCGATGTCCGCGTCGGAGGTCCGCAGAACGCCGCTTCCGTCCTTTAAAGGACCTATCATGCTTCTAATGGGCTTTCTACTATTAACATAACTGAAGAACTCCTTAGGGTTCCCTTGCAGAGGCTTGCCACCCGTAGTTCTTCGTTACGTTTCGCTAGCCTAACCTTCGCCTTCACTTCCCTACACAGGCGGACATACGCTAGTGTTCTCGTGGGAACGATTGGCCTTCGCCCTCCTATACGCTACTTTCCTATTTCGGATAGCCGAGCGATGTCACGATTGAACCACTTAGGCTGCGTTGAAGCAGGGGTGAGAGAGAGAGAGAGAGAGAGAGAGAGAGAGAGAGAGAAGAGAGAGAGAGAGAGAGAAGAGAGAGAGTTACAAGGAGTTACAAGGAAAAGAAGTACCTCAAAAGGCCTTGCGGCCCATACCGAGGAGGTACCAATGGCAACGGGTGCCAGGGAAAATTTTGTCTTTCAAACTATGCTAGCAGTAGTAGAAAACTGGATAGAAAAGTAGAAGGCTCTCTCCCCACCCTCCGCTCCCTCCCTGCCAGAGGCAGGTACGGAAAAAGGTTGAAGAAATACCTTGACCCTGGAAAAGTAGCCAAGGAAATTTTACAGGAAAGTGGAGAATATATAAATAGCTCTATATTTAGCTTGCTCACAGAGACACCGAGCAAGCGAACTCCTGCAGAGTTTTCTGAGGTTTTAATCTTAAACTATGAGTGTGTTCTGTACTTTGTCTAGCCTATTTTTAAACAGATTTACACTTTGACTGGAAACATCCTCTGAGGGAAGTTGGTTCCAGATATCAACTATTTTACAGGAAAAGAAATTTCCGCAGACTGAGGTCCTAAATGTCTTTACACACTCAAATAGTGTGCAAGATTTCGTCTAACCTTTTCTTGAACTGATCCACAGAGGAACTGTTCACAACTTCCGAAGGTAACCTGTTCCATGTGTCACAGATCTTATACGTAACGTAATTCCCACACACACTAGTCCTAAACCGTTTCAAATCCAACTTCCAACCATTGTTGCGAGTTGGGTTATCATTTAAACTAAACATACTTCTAAAATCGACATCGTTGAACCCTCGTAAGAGCTTGAAAACCTCGATCAGTTGACCGCGCAGCCTCCGAGTTTCAAGCGAAAACAAGTTCAGGGCGCGTAACCGTCGATTGTAGCCCATATGCCTAACGGAAGGGATTAACTTTGTGGCCCTCGCCTGCACTCGCTCCAGCCTCTCAATATCTTTCCTGAGGGTGGGCGACCAGAACTGCACAGCATACTCCAGGTACGGCCGAACAAGGGAATTGTACAGTGAGAGCACAATCTCCTTGTTCCGAAACTGAAATTGCCTCCTGATATAACCCAATAGTTTCTGGGCTTTCTTTTCCATCTCTACACACTGTTTCGTAAACTTAAGGTCGCTGCTAATTAGCACACCCAAGTCCTTTTCTAAATCAGTCACCTCGATATTACTGCCCAACATCGAGTAGTCCGACTTGGGATTGGCGTAGCCAATGTGCATCACTTTGCATTTACCCAAGTTAAACGGCATTTGCCATTTTTCGGACCACTCTCCTATCCTACCTAGGTCCGCACGCAGTTCCTCGATCGCTTCGGGCGTCCCAACATTGGCCCCAAGCTTGGTGTCATCAGCGAATTTGGCGATCCGACTGACGATGCCACCGTCGATATCATTTATGTAAATGGTAAACAACAGTGGCCCCAAAACGGAACCCTGAGGAACCCCACTAGTGACCGAGGCCCAACCCGAACTAGCCCCTTTAATTACCACCCTCTGCCGCCTATTCCTTAGCCAGTTTTCAATCCACCTACCTATTTCCCCACCGATACCCAGCGCGCGCACTTTCGCCATTAGCCGGCGGTGAGGTACCTTATCAAAGGCTTTCTGAAAGTCGAGATAAAGTATATCAATCGCCCTACTCTTATCGTACTCACTCAACATGACGTGGAAAAACTCGAGCAAGTTGGTGAGACACGACCTATGCCGTCTAAACCCATGTTGGGAGTCCCCAAGCAGCTTGTAGGAATCCAAATGGTCAACGATTCTATCAGCTATTATCCTTTCTAATAATTTACCTACAACTGAAGTGAGACTAATAGGACGATAGTTCCCTGGACTTTCGTGATCCCCTTTCTTAAAGATAGGGGTCACGTTGGCCTCTCCTCCAGTCACCAGGCACCTGGCCCATCTCCAACGATTTGTTGAAGACTGTAGCCAGGTGGGGAGCCACCTGGTCGCGCACTTCTCGCAAAACACTGGGGAGAAACTGGTCTGGCCCAGGAGCCTTAAACGCGCTCAGTTTGTCTATTCTATGAGCAACGACTGTCGCGGTACATCTAACACTATCCAGGTCAGCACCTTCGTGCCTCACAGCTGGCTCGGGGATGACGCGGGTATCCTCCCTGGTGAACACTCCCACAAAGTACTCATTAAGCACCTTAGCGATGTCCGCGTCGGAGGTCCGCAGAACGCCGCTTCCGTCCTTTAAAGGACCTATCATGCTTCTAATAGGCTTTCTACTATTAACATAACTGAAGAACTCCTTAGGGTTCCTCTTGCAGAGAGAGAGAGAGAGAGAGAGAGAGAGAGAGAGAGAAGAGAGAGAGAGAGAGGAGAGAGAGAGAGTTACAAGGAGTTACAAGGAAAAGAAGTACCTCAAAAGGCCTTGCGGCCCATACCGAGGAGGTACCAATGGCAACGGGTGCCAGGGAAAATTTTCTACACACTCAAATAGTGTGCAAGATTTGGTCTAACCTTTTTTGAACTAATCCACCGAGGAACTATTCCTGTTATTAAAAGTTTATTTTTCTTTCAACTATCCTAGCAGTAGTAGAAAACTGGATAGAAAAGTAGAAGGCTCTCTCCCCACCCTCCGCTCCCTCCCTGCCAGAGGCAGGTACGGAAAAAGGTTGAAGAAAATACCTTGACCCTGGAAAAGTAGCCAAGGAAATTTTACAGGAAAGTGGAGAATATATAAATAGCTCTATATTTACCTTGCTCACAGAGACACCGTGCAAGCGAACTCCTGCAGAGTTTTCTAATGTTTTAATCTTAAACTATCAACGTGTTAAAGTAATTCCCACATATACTAGTCCTAAATCGTTTCAAATCCAACTTCTAACCATTGTTGCGAGTTGGGTTATCATTTGAACTAAACATGCTTCTAAAATCGACATCTTTGAACCCGCGTCACATAAGCGTCGATTGTAGCCCATATGCCTAACGAAAGGGATTAACTTTGTGGCATTTTTTGCCAGTTTCCAATCCACCTACCTACTTCCCCACCAATACCCAGCGCGCGCACTTCGGCTATTAGCCGGCGGTGAGGTACCTTATCAAAGGCCTTCTAATCAATCGCCCTACTCTTATCATACTCACTCAACATGACGTAGAAAAACTCGAGAGAGAGAGAGAGGAGAGAGGAGAGAGAGAGAGAGAGAGAGAGAGAGAGAGAGAGAGAAGAAGAGAGAGAGAGAGAGAGAGAGAGAGGAGAGAGAGAGTTACAAGGAAGGAAAAGAAGTACCTCAAAAGGCCTTGCGGCCCATACCGAGGAGGTACCAATGGCAACGGGTGCCACGGAAAATTTTCTACACACTCAAATAGTGTGCAAAATTTGGTCTAACCTTTTCTTGAACTGATCCACAGAGGAACTGTTCACAACTTCCGAAGGTAACCTGTTCCATGTGTCACAGATCTTATACGTAACGTAATTCCCACACACACTAGTCCTAAACCGTTTCAAATCCAACTTCCAACCATTGTTGCGAGTTGGGTTATCATTTAAACTAAACATACTTCTAAATCGACATCGTTGAACCCTCGTAAGAGCTTGAAAACCTTGATCAGTTGACCGCGCAGCCTCCGAGTTTCAAGCGAAAACAAGTTCAGGGCGCGTAACCGTCGATTGTAGCCCATATGCCTAACGGAAGGGATTAACTTTGTGGCCCTCGCCTGCATTCGCTCCAGAGGAGAGAGAGAGAGAGGAGAGAGAGGAGAGGGAGAGAGAGGAGAGAGAGAGAGAGAGGAGAGAGGAGAAGAGGAGAGGAGAGAGAGGAGAGAGAGAGGAGAGGAGAGAGAGAGAGAGAGAGAGAGGAGAGAGAGAGAAGAGAGAGAGGAGAGAGAGAGAGAGAGGAGAGGGAGAGAGAGAGAGAGAGAGGAGAGAGAGAGAGAGGAGAGAGGAGAAGAGGAGAGAGAGGGAGAGAAGAGAGAGAGAGAGAGAGAGAGAGGAAGAGAGAGAGAGAGAGAGAGGAGAGAGAGAGAGAGAGAGAGGAGAGAGAGTTACAAGGAGTTACAAGGAGTTACAAGGAAAAGAAGTACCTCAAAAGGCCTTGCGGCCCATACCGAGGAGGTACCAATGGCAACGGGTGCCACGGAAAATTTTCTACACACTCAAAGAGTGTGCAAAATTTGGTCTAACCTTTTCTTGAACTGATCCACAGAGGAAACTGTTCACAACTTCCGAAGGTAACCTGTTCCATGTGTCACAGATCTTATACGTAACGTAATTCCCACACACACTAGTCCTAAACCGTTTCAAATCCAGCTTCCAACCATTGTTGCGAGTTGGGTTATCATTTAAACTAAACATACTTCTAAAATCGACATCGTTGAACCCTCGTAAGAGCTTGAAAACCTCGATCAGTTGACCGCGCAGCCCTCCGAGTTTCAAGCGAAAAACAAGTTCAGGGCGCGTAACCGTCGATTGTAGCCCATATGCCTAACGGAAGGGATCAACTTTGTGGCCCTCGCCTGCACTCGCTCCAGCCTCTCAATATCTTTCCTGAGGGTCGGCGACCAGAACTGCACAGCATACTCCAGGTACGGCCGAACAAGGGAATTGTACAGTGAGAGCACAATCTCCTTGTTCCGAAACTGAAATTGCCTCCTGATATAACCCAATAGTTTCTGGGCTTTCTTTTCCACCTCTACACACTGTT